>PVJH01019047.1:0-43714 GCA_004026705.1 Nesogale talazaci
AGAGAGAGAGAGAGAGAGATAGGGTAGAGGAAAGGGGAGGAGCATCTGAGGTGTCTGTCATTAATACCAAAAAAATAAAAAATAAAAAAAGCAGAGTCACTTCCATCAAGTGAATTCTGACTCAGGGTGTCCCCTGTGGGTTTCTGAGACTGCGGCTGTTACAGGAGTAGAAATCCCCGTCTTCTCCTTCAGAGCTTCTGGTGGTTTCAAACTGCCAGCCCTCCTGTCCACGACCCTGGCAGGCTTCCATTGGCAGGATGGGTGATTAAAGAGCAAGTGCTTGAGGTTGGGTTGCTGGCTTCCCTCCTGTGCGCTGCAGATAACAGAAGACTCAGTTTTGCTATTGGACAAAAGCAGTACTTATTAGATTGGCGGGAATTTCTGAGGTCATTCCCGTGTAGGAGATCATAGCACCTCCCTGGTCAGGAGACTGCTGGCCCCGTGGTGCTACCCCATCCAGTGCCCCTGGGGCCTGCTCCAGACACAGCAGCAGGCAGGCTCTGTCTCTGGGCTAGAAGACACCTCCTGACCATGACTGGCGGTGGATTTTTATTTCCCACAGCTTCTCTTTGGAGAGTCTTTTTATTTCTTCACCTTCCCAAGGGGTTTCTGAGATAGGTGTTGTAAATGGTTAGGATTTTTTATTGTTTTTGACAGTTATCAAAGAAGCTTTTTTTTTGGCTGTGTTTTGCTTTTAAAGCTGAGCCATCAGGTGGATACATAAACCAGCAGGGGGTAGTTCGGGGCAGGTGTGTGTGATAGTCACTTAGAGGTTTGTGGAAGCCTTATTACGCACATGCTCCCCAATAAAGGCAGGGTTACTGTGACCCTGGGCAGCACTTTGGGCCCTGTCACTCTGTAGCCCCTGCAGGGCCAGTGTGGCTGAAAAACTGCAGCCTTGGGTTACATTTCCAGAACACTCTTGAGAGGAAAACAAACCAAACAAAACCCACTTCCTTCGTGTCCCTTCCAAGCCATGACGCTGCTGGACAAACTAGAACTGCTCCATAATTGAGTTTCCAAGGCTGGGAATCTTTACTGAAATTGACTGTCTCATTGTGGCCCCATGGAGTGGCTGGAAAACTTGAACTCCTGACTTCATGGTTAGCAGCCAGTGATTTACCCACCAGACCACTAATACCCAAACCAAACTTTGTGTCATCCAGTGGGTTCCCCGTCATAACAGCCCTACAGGACAGGGTAGATTTGCCCCCACGGGTTTCTGAGAAACTGTCATTCTTGACCACAATAGAAGGCCAACTCTTTCCCCTCAAAGTGGTTTTGAACTTCTGACCTTGCGGTAGGCAGCCCAATGTGTCACCAGTACGCTAACACCAGAGCCCTTTGGAGTCTCCTTAAGCACTCTTCCTCTGAGCTCTAATTGTGAGATTCTGTAGAACTCTGGAAAAACCAAACCAAACAAAAAAGCTTCTGGCCCACTTCTTTACTGCAGTCTCCTCCCCAGGCTTGTCTAGAGCCTCCGATTCACTGATCCCCAAAAGCACTTCTTCCTGACCCCAGTAATGCGTCTGCACTGTAAGCAGAGAGACTCTTGTGCACCCCCTGTTCCTCACTCCAGAAGGGTCTATTCGGAAATGTCCACCTCCTGATATGCTTCCTATTGCCCATGTTAGGCAGGCACACAACAGTAAGGAGAGACCAGCACACTGCTGATATACTCCTGATCTGGAAGGTCCTTATTCTCCTCGCTGCTGTTGTTAGTGGGTATTTCCCCATTGTTTCCAGTTCATAGAAGCCCCACGTGGCAGGGAGGCAGGAGAGGGTCAGCTGTCATCTTTGCCATGGCAGGCCACCAGGTCTTCTTTCTCCACTGCTCGTGTCTGGGTTACTCATCTCAAGAGCTGAACTCTTCTTCCCCTCTGGGCAGTTCCCTTTAAAAATGTGGTGGGAGGAGGGGGGTTTCAGAGCAATCTGGTACGAACTGGTCTTCACAAGGCCTTTTTAAAGTATTTCAAGGCGAGGGTGTCACTTTGAGGACTGAAGCGCGCACCTGCCCGAAGCCCTGGTCTTTCTAATCCACTCATCAGCAAGCACGTGAGAGTTGGGCTCTGGATGAAGAACACTGCAGAGGGAGACAAAACGATGTGTGTGAACCATGGAGGGAGCAGGTGGTGAGGACTGAACATGCCGGGGACTGACAAAAAGACAAACAGACCTGTCTTGGAAGAAGTACAGGCAGAGTGTTCCTGAAAGGAGTGGATGGGAGACTTCACCTCACGTACTTGGGATGTGTTGTCAGGAGAGACTGGACCCTGGAGAAGGACACCCATGCTGGGTAGAGCAGAAGGGCAGCAACAAAGCTCACAATCAGTGAATTTAATGGATTGAAGTGGCTGCAATGAGGGGATCAAATTTGACAACCATGTGAGGATGATGCAGGCCTGGGGAGAGTTCCATCCTGTGGTCCATTAGGTACCTGTGAGTTGGAAAAGTCTTTAGTAACAGAGGGAACCTTATGACAGGAGTAGGGATAAGACTGGTCCTGATGCACAGATAAGAGTCCACAGCACAAGGAATCCAGCACAGATAAACTCCTCAGGGCCAACAATAAGAACAGAGATACCAGGAGGATAAGGGGAAGATGGGGGGAGATGGGGAGGGGAAAGAATCACAAAGATCAACCTGTAACACCCTCCCAACCAAAAAGTGGATGAAGGGAGACAGGATGATGCAAAATATGAAAATAATCATCTATAACTTATAATGGGTTCATGTGGGAGGCAGAGTGGGGGAGAAAGGAGGAAGACATGAGGAGCTGATATCAAGGGCTCAAGTAGAAGGAAAATCTTTGCAAAGGATGAAGGTAACATATGTACAGATGTGCTTGACACAATGGGTGAATGTATGGATTGTATTAGGTGATGTAAGAGCCCCCAATTAAAGTAGTTAATTTAAAAAGAAAAGGTGAACATTGACTGACACCTTCCTAAGAGATCTATGCCATCTTAGCCACGGTTCTGGGAGATAAGTATGTTATTTGTACCCTTAGATGTATGGACCCTTAGAGAAGAGGAAACTGAAGCATCATGAGGTCAGGGGAGCTTGCTTAGCTCCACCTGAGGATTGGCAAGGTTGTTCCAACAAGGGCCACCTGTTCCGGAACCCACCTCTGACCTTCTCCTCACTTTGCTTCAGAGACCATTCTACCCCAGCCCTTTCCCTGAGTGTTTGCTTAGTGCCATCGACCCAGACCCACAGTGACCCCGTGCACCACAGATGGAAACGCAACCTGGTCCCCAGTTGTCCTCACAAGCATTCCTGTGCTTGAAGCCATGGCTGCAGCCATAGCATTACCCCATCTCCCTGCGGCCCTTCCTCTTCGTCCCTGTCCCTCTTTCAGGCCAGCTGTCCTTCTGCACGCCAGGTTCCCGGAAGAATATCAGCTGAACACAACCACGTGGAGTCTGCAGTGTCCGTCTGGTTCCATACATCTCTCGGCAGCACTTAAGGCTGGGAGACCTGATTCTCTCAGACCTGCGCCTCCCACAGCAGGGTCCTGGCAACAGTGTCTGCAGCTTCTATGCCAACCCACTGCCCACTGCCTGAACAGGCTGTGGGGGCAGCACTGTGTAGAGAAATACTGGAGAAAGACCTCGACTTGGGAACCAGCCAAGAAAGGAAGCCCTCTCTCCCTGGAAGCAGGCCGGCTCTGAGGACTGTGCCACAGGCTGGCAGCGCTGGAAACACTGCTTGCCATCACGTCCCGAACACCCTCTTGAGCACAGAGGTGTCTCCAGAAAGGGCCCCGCCAAAGCAGCTCTGCCTCTGCCCAGCACACACAGCCCCCTGAACACCCCCACACAGTGGCCCAGTGTTTGGGACTGCCTCCTTTGGGTCCTTTGCTTCCGGATCCTCCAAGCCCCACCCTGCTCCCTCTCACCCACCCCCTGTCTCCTAGTCTATGCATCAGTGACAGCAGCTTTTGCAGGTGCTGGGCTCCCAAGCACACAGCCCCCTGTGATACCCTGGCCCCGAGGCAGAAAGCAGAGCAGCTAATTAGCCAGACTTGGTGGTATCCCCTGCTTCATTTGGGAAAAAAAAAAAAAACTTCTTGAGAACATAATTTAAAAATAAAACAACTTTCTGAGTTTGGACGGGGTCCCTTCGTGCTCCGTGGCTGCCCTCTCTGTGGCCTCGCCAGCTAGTCTTAGGCATCAGGCTTATTTATTTTGCTACTATGATGCTGGCTTTCTTTCTTTATGTTTTCAGCCAATCTCGGCAGTGGGATGTGGCTGACTGTGTGATGTGTGGTGGCAGAACTCTCCCCTCACTGCCGTGGAGTCGATGCCAACTCACAGAAGGCCCTGTAGGACAGGGTGGGAGTGGACTAGTCCTGTGAATTTCTCAGACTCTCTGGCCATCGAAAGCTCCATCTTTCTCCCCTGGAGTGGCAGGTGGTTTTGAACTGCTGGTCTTGCAGTTGGCAGCGTAATGCATAACTGTGATACCACCAAGGCTCCCCTCCTTGGCGGTGAGCTTTCCCAGTCTTCCAACCACACAGGATGCATGGAGACCAGCATTTGAGACCCGGAAGTCGAGTGTTAGAGAAGTCTCCACATGGCACAAAAGTTGAATGTTAGGTTCCTGTTCAGTTGATCGACTGTACAGATCACCCTGGCCGGGTGGCTGGGAAGAAATGTTTGACAACCTGCCCCCCTTGGCAACGCCTCGCATGAGAATCAGCTCCACGCCCATTTGGGGTTTGATCATACTCGGGGCAGATTGTGCAGCCCAGACTCTCGGTGCTCCCCTCCACCCCACACTCCCCTCTGACCCCATCACACTTCACTACCCTATGCCCGGTTCCCTGGCCACTCACTCCGTGGGATGCTTCAGGGTGGCGTGGAAGGGAACAGCCTGGGCACCGAGCTGCTGACCTCGGGGCTAGCTGTTCCAATGCACCAGCCACTCCTCCGAGGGAGAAAGATAAAACCCTGCCCTGGCCAATGTGGACAGTCTGGGGAGTCCTCTGTCCACAGCAACCCTCCAAGCTCACTGCCCTCGAGGCGATGCTGATATGTGACTGTTTACCGAACTAGACAGCCAGGTCTCTCTCCTGGGGGCTGCTGCTGCTGCTGCTTTGGAACTCAGCCCTCCCCTGCCAGCTGGAAACCTTGGTACTCTAGCCCCTCGTGCAGGAGAAAGTGTCGATATCTGCATTTGCAGCACCACCACCCCGCCTTGTTCCAGCACTGCCCCCCACCCCACGGAACTCTCATTGAGAAGTACCTCTTGGCAAAGCAGGACACAGACACAGGTTCTCAATGTGGTGACTGGCCGTTGAGAGGCAACGGTAGCCAAGAGCCTGGGCTGGAATTCAGGCCCCACCTCGAGTCTTAGCCTTGTCCATTGAGTCTCAAAGGAGTATTGGGTTCCTCACTCCCCCTCCCTCCTGGAAATGTGAATAGCAGTCACACCCCTGCAGGGTTCCAGGAGGCTGTGTGTGATGGAGCCTCCGCCACACACCAGCATTCAGGCAAGGGTTGCTATTAGTGTAATTATGAAAGTGCTGGCTCCCTCGGAGCAGCACCCTGGCACAAAAGAACCGCTGATTCAAAGTTGAAAGGAAGTTCTCCAAAGAGGAGAAATAACAGTGATTTACAGCCTCTGTCCTTCCCCCGTGCCTCTCTATTGATCCCTGGGGGCTGTATGTTGTGATTAATTAAAATCAATAGCTCCAAGTGGGCTCAGCAATGGCTTCTTAAAGAAAGAGACAAAAGGGCTCTAAAGGAGTGAGACTTGCCTTCTGTTGCTGTTGTTCAGTTTGAGAACATGGGACGTTCCCCGGGGTGGCCAAAGTTAGTTATGTTGGGTCAGAATATTTCAGGCGCACTGGCCTTTGTGTGTCTGTAGAGCGCTGGGCACGGCTAATGGCGGTGAGTGGATGCTTTCTAGAAAGGCAGTGATCTCTCAGCTTGGGTTGCTCTGTGTCTTCATGACTCTGAGAGCTCCAGTTCTGTTCCAGTTGACAAAGGATCGGGTAGATTGCCTGATCTTCCCTGCCACTGGGAGTGGCTGTGCGGCAAGTCCTGGACAGAGAGCTGGACCCAGAATCTTGTGAGGGGTGGGTAAGGCAGTGGGTGGGTCCCCAATGGGATGGCGGCATGCTGGTGATGCTGCCTCCGCCTGGCCCTTCTCCTCCTTCCCATCTGTGGCCTTGGTGGTAGAATTCCCATCTTTCACATTGGAGGCCCTGGGTTTGATTCCCCGGGCAGCCACCACCTGTCTGCTCACGGAGCCAGGGGTGTGGCTAGGATGCTTCTCACCAACTAGGAGGGAGGAGGGAGAAAGACTGACAGTCTTCTGAGAGTCAGCCACTGAGATCTCAGAGGACGATGGAGCTCTCTCTGTGGCCACCTCCCTCCCTCCCGAGGCTGGGCTTTGTTTGCTTATTCGTGGGTTTGCCATGCATTGGGAGTTGACTAGATGATCAACACTATCTCTTAGCAATCCCACAGGCCAGGGTAGAGCCTCCTCTGTGGGTTTCTGAGACTAGAGTTCTTGACAGGAGAGGAAAACTTCATCTGCCTCTCTGAGAGTGGATGGTGGCTTCAATTTAATGACCTTGCCCAGCACATAGCCCGCTAGGCCTCCAGGACTCCCCTCTCCTCTCTCCAGGACCTCCTAATGGGAGCCCTGTCAGAGAAGTTGGTTCTTTTCATACAAAATGTATCAGAATCTCATGCCCGGCTGTGGAAACATGCAGCATCTGAGCTCGAAAATAAACAAGTGGCCCTCTAACTAGGAAGCAATAAAGCCCACAAGAAACAAGCACACCAGCCTCTGTGATCCTGGGCTATCCATGGAATCAGGTATCAAGCATCAGAAGACCCAAACAGGAATATCAATGATTGAATTGGGGCTGGGAATAGACACGCAGAGTGGAGACTCAAAGCCCATCTGTAGACAGTTGGACATCCCCTCACAGAAGGATAACAAGGAAGGGGTGAGCCAGCCAGGGTGTGGTGTAGTGCCGATGAAACATACAACATTACTCTAGATCTTTGCTGCTTCCTTCCGACCCTCCCCCATCATGACCCCAGTTCTACCTTACAGATCTGGCTAGATCAAAGCATGAACACTGTTACAGATACGTGCTCAAAAGCATAGGGCATGCAGGGAAGAGAAATCCCTCAGGACCAATCATGAGAGTAGCAATACCAGGAGGGGAAGGGGAAGGTGGGCGGACTAAGGGGGAGCAGATCACAATGATCAGTGTATAACACCCTCTCAGGGGACAAACAACAGAAACATGGGTGAAGGAAGACAGCGGCCAGTGTAAGATATGAAAATAATAATTTATAAATTTTAAGGGATCATAAGGGAGGAAAGGAAAAAATGAGGAGCTGACATTAAGGGCTGAAGTAGAAAAAAAAATGTTTTGAAGAAAATGATGGCAACATATGTACAAATGTGCTTGACACAGTGGATAAAAGGATTGTTATAAGAGCTGTAAGAGCCCCCAATAAGATGATTTTAGAAAATCTATATCAGAACCTAATTTCAGAGGAGCCATAGTGACATTGTGGGTTACAAGTTGGGTTGCTAACCATAAAGTCAGCAGTTTGAAGTCTATAACTGATCCACGGGAGAAAAACTGTACTTTTTACTCCCATAAAAATTTATAGTCTTGGCAACTCATGGGAGTGGGGGTGTCTATGCTGTCCAGAGGGCCACTGTGAATTGAGTTTGGCACTGATGGAATGTATCCGGGAGTTACCTAGGGGTCCCTTCCCCTCAACTCATGGGCCCATAATGTGCCCAACTCATGGGCCCATAATGTTCCTTTCCTTGTCATAGCCATGAGTTGAGCACTTGCTTTGTCCCAGGAACTGACCCAAGCATCTTCAAGCACATGATCCCATTTGATGTTCACAGGAAGCCTAAGAAGCAGATTTGCATGTATTGTATGTAGAAGAACTGGAAACTAGGCTCAGACAACCTTGGCAGCTTGCCTGGCATCCCATGGCTGGGAAGTGGCTGCGTTGGGCACCCACCCAAACTCACAGACACGCCCCTCTGCAGCCCTCTGACAGCAGGGTCACCCCACGATTCCATGGCCTTCCACCCCAGGGACTGCCCACCCATGAACTCTGACCCCTGACACCTGGCACGTGTTTCAGGGTGTCAAGTGGAATCTCTAGTAATTTCTTTAGAGGAAGGTTGTCCTGCTCTGACCAATGAATTTAGTCCTCCCCTTCTCTCCCTGTAATAAAATTATGAGACATGTGGAGAATGGTGACACCGGGGTTGGGGTTGGGGTGGGGGCTAAAATAAAGCCAGAAAAGAATACTTAGATTGCAAGGATGATTTGCTCCCTCTGACCCACAGACATTCCAGATTTTTCTTCCTCCTCCTCTTCCTCCCCTCCTCCTGTTCCCCTTCTTCTACTCCCTCTCTCCCTTCCTCCTTTCCACTTCTCTTCTCCCTCTTCTGCACTTCCTCCTCCTGTTCCTCCTCCCCCCATTCTCATCTTGTTCTTCTCCCCTGCATAATTCTCCTTTCACTCTTCTTCCTTCTTCTCCCTACTCCTCCCCACTTGCCAGCCTTCACAGATATACCAGCTTCCTCTCCTCCTCTTCCTCCTCTTTTCTCCTCTCCCTCCTCCTTCTCCTTCTGCTTACTCCTCCCCACTTGCCAGCCTTCACAGATATACCAGCTTCCTCTCCTCCTCCTCCTCCTCCTTTTTTAAGTTAGGATTAAAAGGGAATGCTGACTTCAGCTTTTAAGAACGATGTAAGCAATTCCGCATCGCATTCACTCCCCCGGGAGTGCAGAGAAAGCTTCTAGTAAATTAAAGAATAATAAAAGCATTGGCAGCCTGGCAACGTTTATATTAATTTCTTAATTGTTAGCAGGCTTAATTATAAATCCCTTGGGGTGGGGGCAGGAAAAGTCAGGGTCTGTGGAGTCCTGGGAAAACAGTGTTGCAGCTGCTGATCTGGGTTTGGTCCTCAGCTGGGCATGTGGGCAGGGCTGTGGGTCTGTGAGGCCTTAAGGAACATGTCTGCTACTTCCTGAGGGGCAGAGGGGTCAGAGGGCAGGAGCCCAGCCTGGGGAAGGGGGGCAAGGGGGATATTGACACATTCTGTTACTCCTTGAGTGACAATATCATATCATGGGCAGGAACCACTTCTGAATTCCTAACAAGCCTTTCATGGCCCAGGGGATATATAATTCCCATTCACACTTTCTGGTTCTGGGATTTAAAGGGACATTGGTGTCCCACTTGCAGTGTGTTGGGGGCACTGTATAAATGCACAAGCTGGAAACAATGAACCTCATCTCACCAACCCCAAACCCAGTACCTAATGGGACACAGAGTGCTCCCTAATGATATCCAGCTCTATTACTTTAATATTTTATTTCTGACCATTCCATTTAAATCGCTTCCTCCTATTATGGAAAGCACACACTGTCAACATAAGTTCCAGAGCAGGAAAATGCGGAGCCTTGGGCTTCTGCACCGCTGGTGTTGGCACACCATAGACCCAAGACTTTAAGGAATGGGGTGCCTTCTGTTCCCAGTCTGGGAGTCACAAGCCCACTGTCTGGCCATGCCCATCCCTTCCTCACAGGCAGCCCATGTGTCTGGAGACCATCCCCACACCCATCTCCCCTCCATTGACCACACGACTGTGCTGTTCTTTGTGTCACTAGTTCAGAAGTGACCAGATAAGGATTCACCCTGCAATGGCAGGACCTCTGAAGTGGGACTGTTACATTGTATGGCATTCAGGAAGGTGATTACATTGCATCAGATGAGATTACAACCCCGGGCACAGGGGCTGGGTTTCTGATGCCAGTGTGGTTGTCCCGCGGCTGCTGGGGGCTGGCAAGTCCACAGTGATGCTGTGTGACAGTGCGGGGCTGCCCCATGGGGTTTTGTCAGCCGATCTTGACAGGAGCAGGTCACGAGGTCCTTCTCCCATGGAACTTCCTGGTTGAACAACCAACCTTTCTGTTGGCAGCCAAGTGCTTGTCCATGGAGCTCCCTGGGCTCTTTACCACAAATCCGGGCAGGGGCATGATGTGATCTGTAGCACCTCAGGTCCTCTATTTACTACTTGTATGCCAAGCTCCTTCACCCATGAAACAGAGGATGGGATCTATGTGGCATGGGAGGTGGTGGAGTGAAAGCCTTTGGATTCTACCATCACTGCGGAACTACCAAATGATCCTGGGGGATCACATCGTCTTAGAGTTTGAGCCACTCACTGGTGTCACCTTCTCCTCTGTCCTGGAAGAAGTCCAGCCAGAATCATCCTTAGAGGCAAGGATGGTGAGACTTTGTCTCGTAAACTTTGGATTGGTTATCCTAAGGGAGCAGTCCTTGGGAAAGGACTTGAGGCCTGAGAAAGTAGAGGGATGGCAAAAATCAGGAACACCCTCCAGGAGATGGACTGACCGGGCGATAGCAACCATGGGCTACAGCATACGTTGCTATGTTCATCACGAAGACGGTCCTTCCTTTGTGCACGGGGCAGCTCTGAGTCCTCACTGACAACAGCATAGCATCCTGGCTTCTCACAAAAGCAATTAGGTTGATGCTACACTTGGCTTCCCGGTGAGTGAAGTCTGATCTTTCCTTTTCTATAAATAAATTGTGAGGAAAGTAGAGGATGATGAGGGAGGAAACCCTTTCAGAGAACATACCCAGAGTGATATCATTGTTGGAAAACATTAGAACCCAGTGAGGCCTTTTCTTATGTATTTATTTTTCCCTGAGATTAAGACTTAAGGCTCTCCACTCTGCACCTTACAGCAGCATGGCCACTCACCACAAGGCCAGGGGTTTGAAACCACCAGCCCTTCGGCAAGAGAAAGATGGGGCCTTCGACTCCCATAAAGAGCTAGACTGGGAAACCCTGTTCAATGAGTTGGAATTGACTCGATGCCGGTGAGTTTTTTGGAGTTTGAGGTGGAAGAACCTCCCAGCACCTGTTGAGAGAGCGTCTCTGTGGTGGTGTCAATCATGTGCTCACCTTCATTTCCATAATGCTGCATGTTGGAAAGTAGGCCACCCGTGCTGTAATGCTGGTTGATGTTTTCCTCGCCCCCACCTCTGATATCACTTCTTTCCTGGACTTGGGAGAACTGGTGAACAGGAAGGATATCTCCATTGCTACCTAGTGAACCCCCAACTAGACATTAGTGAAGAGCCCATGTGTATTCCTGAAATATCTATTCAATGGTAAATGATGCACTGTAACACTTCTCTCTCTCTCTCTCTCTCTCTCTCTCTCTCTCTCTCTCACACACACACACACACACACACACACACACACACACTGTGTTAGTTCAGGTAGACTTGAGAAACAAATTAATAAACATGCATATGGATATAAGAGAAAGGTTTATATACAAGAGGAATAGGACATTGAGAAAGCATCCCAACCCAGTCCAGTCCAAGATTATAAGTCCAATATTAGCCCATATGCCCTAAACCAGTCTATAAAGTCTCCTTCCAACTCACCAAGCAGTAGAAGCATCCTGGCTTTGGCAGGGGTCCCCTCATGGCTCCTCATTTACGGGGCTCAAGTATCTATTGACAGTAGAAGCCTCTCAGCGCTAGCAAAGGTCTCTCTGTGGCTATTCCATCTTCAGCGGTCTGGTTCCATCAGGGGAAAGCCATGTGGCTTCTCCTCCAGATCCTCAAGTTCCTCAGACGCTGCCATCTTGTCTTGTCAGTCAAGTGCCTCCTAACAACTGGGGAATGGTCTCTCATCTCCATGAGGGAATTACCATGAGACTTCACAGAATTCTCAGGAGAAAGCCATGCCCACACAGAGGTCTCATTGGCCATCTCCAAATTAACAGGCTAGACTCTACCCCTACATCCCAATCATGAAATTGTCATCAAGTACATGACCACACACACACACAGCACTATACATCATGCATCACACATCACACACTCTCTCTTTCTCACACATATACACAGAGTTCTGTTAACAAAAAGGCAACGTTACTTTGAATTAAAATCATTGCAGGGTCTTTTTGCAGGATTCCCCAGTACCCTGAGTGTTCTGGATCATAGAAATGAAGCAGTCCCCAAATTTACAGGTGCGAAGAAAACCTTTATTTTGTCATCTTTCAAGGGGAGTCGGGAATGCCAATTGAGGGGGATGTGTCCAATGTGTAAAGTCCTATATGTGTCTACTTTATATTTCCTTCAGCATCTTATTTCTAAATGCCCCTCACTTATGGAAAAGAGCAGGACAGGTCCAACGCCTGTATAACTCAAGCAGCATCGCTCCGTGTTAACCTTCCACCACTGAGATGGACCGCGAGCCACACGGTCGGCAGTTGAAAACCACCAGCAGCTCTGCAGGAGGAGGACTGAGCTTTCTATTCCCAGAACCAACCACAATCTCAGAAACCCACAGGGGGTCGCTATCAGTCAGCACGGGTTCCATGGCAATGAGTTTGGTTTAAACCGCATTTGCTCATTCCTAATCTCTCTCTTTCACCCTCCTTCCCTCCTTTCTTCTCCCTCTCTCCTCATCCTCCATGAGCATCTTCTCTGGACAACAAAGAGCATCATCTCTTTGAGGCTCTTCTGTTTGCCTTTGCGAAAACGACTGAGTGCGTTCTAGACCAGATGTCTGAATGTTCGTGTACCTTTGCTGATGATTTATTAGACTCCAGCCTAGCAGGAATCTGGGGCCCCAACATGCAGAGTGCCCTCTGAGGTCTTCTAGCCCCACCCCTGCTGATTCACCCACTACTCCCGTGTGCCCTGTGCAAAGCTAATATTTTCTAGGGTTGGAGAATCAATTCTGAGCTGTAGGAATCTTTCCAATGAGGCTTTGTGAGGAGTCAGCCCTCTTTCTGGGCACCATCCAAGTGGTCTATTAGCCACTTCCATTCATCAATGTCTCCTATGGGTGCCGGGACCCAGGGCGTTGGAGCACAGCACGTTGATAGTGAGGCCGAGTATTTTGCCAGCTCTTGGTTTCCGGTGCTG
The DNA here is from genome assembly GCA_004026705.1 of Nesogale talazaci. Lineage (NCBI taxonomy): Eukaryota > Metazoa > Chordata > Mammalia > Afrosoricida > Tenrecidae > Nesogale > Nesogale talazaci. The sequence goes on from PVJH01019047.1 coordinate 12,992, forward strand.
AGGGGGAGGAGAGCCTTGGTTCTGCTGATCCAAAGATCCAGGGCATCATGGAACATCCATGCAGGGTAGGATCTTAGAGGTAGCCAGGTCTGACGAAGGAGGTTTTTGGATGAGAGAGTGGAGAGTAAGAAAGTAGGGCCAGCTGTGGTTTCTCACACCACGCAAACTGCTGAATCGATCTGAGAGCAGAAACAAGAAACCTTCAAGGCACAGGTACACACATCCACATGCACGCACACACATGCAATTCCATGCATCTGCACACACACATATGTATGTATACATTCACAAATAGAGCTTCTGCACCCTTCACATAGGCGTGCCGCTGAGGGACACATTGCTTTCCCCTGGGCAGTCGGGAAACATGAACTCAGTGGTAGAAGCTCCTTAGGTGCTCTAAGAAGGGTTCCTGGTGTCAGGCTGTTGGGATGAGGAACAGGTGGGAGAAGTGAGGTGGGGAAAGAGAAGGAATGAAATGGTTCATCTCCAACTCACGGTGGCCCCATGCATGGCAGAACAGAACACTGGCCGGTCTTGTGCCACCCTCACCATGAGTCCAACCTCATGACCATCTTCTGCATCCATCTCAGCTAGGGTCACCTTCACTGTGGCGGCCTCTGTTCCACCAAACCTGATGGTGGTAGCCCCTGGTGGGAAGGCTGAAGTCATCGTATCGGACAAGGCTTGGTTGGGTTTCCTCATTGGCTCATTCGATCTCTGGGCTTTGGGGGGGTCTTGATTCAGAGGTCAGTATGGCTCTCTCCAATGGCCCTTTGCATTATGTTATGTTGTGGGATGCAAAAGCAGGGACTGTCATGAAAGATGAGGGCAGAGGGAAGTTGAGGGGCAGTGGTAGAATCCTTGCACTCCCCCTGGAAGACCCAGGTTCCTGCTCTCCAGGAGAGACTCGCTGATAGCTGTGATGGGATTCATATGTGAGCAAAGCTTCCAGGTGAAGACAAGAAAGAATGGCCAGGATATCTGTTTCTGAAGAGTCAGCCACTGTTCTGTGGGCTCAAATGGCTCTACCACCATTGAGACCGGTCCAATAGACAGCAGTTAATCACAAAAGCAATACAAGAGAGTTTGGGAGAACTTCAGCAACCCGCTGACATGCTTACAGACTTGGGGCATGAGGCCCAGGGAGTTTCCATTACCTGTCCAAGTCCACATGGGAAGGAAGCAGCCCCAAGGCTGGTCTGTCTCTTGTATGGAGAATTCCTTGTGCATCAGGTGGCCAAGGACCCTCAATCAGGAAACTGGATCCCTCCCCCTTTTATTATTTATTTATTTATATTAAAAGATCATTGCATTGGGGGCTCTTACAACAACTCTTGTTACAATCTATACATCAATTGTGTCAGATATGCTTGTATGTATATTGCCATCATTCTTTTATAGACATTTACTTTCTATTGAGCCCTTGGGATCAGCTCCTCTTTTCTTCCCTCCCCTCCCACTTTTGTGGCCCCTTGATAGATTATCAATTGTTATTATTTTCATACCTCATACTGATGGTTGTCTCCTTTCCCCTCTGGTTTCTGTTGTCCTTCCCCCTGGAAGGGCGTGTGTGAGTGGTTACATGCCATTCATTGTGATCAGTTTCCCTTTCCTCCCCTCCTCTCCCCCTACCCTTTTGGTATCACTATTATCTTCCTGTTCCTGGATTCTGTGTAGCAACACTGGGGTCATGATAGTGTGTGCGTGGGTGTGTGGGTGCACACACGTTGGGGAGGGGGGGGCTGGTGAAGAAGTTTCATGGGACCAGAGGGGTCCTCAAACTTTACAAACTGGGGCCAGTTCACTGTCCCTCAGACCACTGGAGGGCTGGACTATGGATTAAAAAAAAACTGAACAAATTCACTGTGAGCCTGGAATGAGTCCGCTGCTAAGCAGGACTGCAGCAGTGGCAAAAGCACCAACTGGCCAGATAAATGTCCTAGATGGGCCACATGTGGCCCGCAGGCCATAGTTTGAGGACCCCTGGTATAGCGCATGATTCATTGGTGCTCTGCTATGCCCTGATTGACTCATACCCTCCTGGTGATCCCTCTGTGAGAGGATGTTTCATTGTCCACAGTTGGGCTTTGGGTCTCAGCTCCGTCCCCCCTTGTTCTCAACCACATGTTTTTATTTCCCTCCTCTTTTGGAACAAAAAGAAAGGAGATCTAATATAGTTCAGGCAGGAATCATGCCCATCCCCCAAACAGGGTGTTGCTGATGAGAAAATAACGATGGTTTGCTTTGTGAAGCCCAGAATCCTGCCTTCTTCCCTTTAAACAGGAAACTAGAACCAGGCTCTCTTACTGCCATGCAGTCAATGCTAACTCATTGTGACCCCCTGGGGGGGGGTGGGTCAGAGACTTTGGCAGGGAATAGAAAGTCCAGTCTTTGTCCTGCTGGACTCGAACTCTCTAAGGGAGTAGAAAGCCCAGTCTTTGTCCTGCAGGAATGGTTCTGGCCCCTTGCAATTCTTCTGGGCGTTTTGTTGATCCATGGCTCGCATCTGTAGTTCTCTGGCAGGAGTGAGTGGGACCACCAGCTTCCCTTTCTTCATTTCTCTTGTCAATTCAGATCACGTCAGGCCAAAAGGTAATGGTGCTGGGAAAGGCTGGTGAGATCTGCGCCTACCGTGGTACAAGTCTTCCCGGAAGTCTACCGCTCACACCCGCCCTTCTGTCCCTGAAGTCTCCCTGTGTGTGGAGGGAACAGAAATAGCAACTGTGTACCATCCAGCCCCAGCCATGAAGTTCTCACTCACGTGCGATGCGTGTGAAAGTCAGACGTTAAGTAAGGAAGGTCAGAGAAGAATGGGTGTGTTGGAATGATGGGTCTGGGGGAGGCCTGAGAGGACCGGGGATGGCCAGAAGAACCAGTAGTCGGTCTGGGGAGAAGTTCAGCCAGAGTGTGCCTCACAGGCAAGATGGGGAGATGTGGTCTCAAATGCTTTGGCCATGTGATCGGGAGAGGCTAATCCTATGCTTGGTAATGTCAAAATTTGGCAGAAAATAGGAAGACTCTGAAAGAGATGGCACGACCCATGGGCTCCAATAGAATGGTTGTGAGCCTGCAGCAGGATTACAAGCTTTGCCTCTGTTGTCTGCCAGGTCTCTGTGGGTCAGAATGGACTAGAAAACAACAATAACACCAATACAAACAGCTATTTCCCAAGGGTGCACTGACCAAACCCTCTGAGAGTCCCACTTCTTAAGCACTGGTGGCCTCGTGGTTACATGTTGGCTTGGTAACAGTAAGGCCTGTGCTTGAAACAAGCAGCCATGCTGCAGGAGAGAGATGAAGCGTTTTAGTCCCTAAGGAGTCATGGTCTCAGAGACCCACAGGGGCATGTCTCCCCTGTCCTATAGGGTTAATGTGAGTCACATGGACTTATTGACAGAGAATTATAGTGAGAAAGCTTCACATCTCCCTGTGCTTGCTAGGGATTCTGACAGCTACTTTACAGAAGGAGGGGTAAATAAGGAGGGAGGAGAGAAGCAGTCTAGTGTCATGGAAGAAACCAAGTCTTTGATTGGGGAGCCTGGCTCCTCGTAATTTTCTTCCACTTGGGGAGGCACGAGGGGCTCTGAGCATATGGCTGAACTGGAGTTTAATTGCCAGAATTCTGTTCTGCCACGCCACATCTTCTCTCTGATCTGCATGGCTTAGCATTTGTGTGCATTCGGCAGCAGATTAAATGTTTCTCACTCCGATCCAATTTACGTGGGCTTTACGGGGCGGGAAGGACCATAAATCCACCTGCATCGGGTGCGCTGGCATATTGCGATGTGGTTGGTGTGCTTGCATGAACATGCCGGAGTGACTTGCAGAGCCAGCCCCACTCTTCCCGAAGCCTCCCAGGGAATAAATGTGTGTCTCATATTGATTGTCGCCAAGGAGAGTTCACATTATCTAGAAGACCAGACAGAAAACACACCTCATGCCAAGCCATTGCCAGCGAGAGGATTCTGACCCAGACACTGTGTAGGGCAGAGTGGCTTTGGCCCTTAGGGTCTCTGAGGATGTGAATCTTTAAGGAAGCAGGCTGTGGGAATTGCCAACCTCTGTGTCAGCATCCTCACTTGTTGCCACGGCGTCAGCAGAGTCCGTATTTGATGTAAGGCAGAGGACTGTGAAGGGGGGGAGGAGGAGAGGCACTTTTCAAAGTCGTGTGTGGTTTAATTTCTAGCTGAGTGTGGCCGATTCACCTCCCCTCAGCCCCAGCAATGCAGTAGAGCTAAGAGCACAAATCTGTCTTGGAAGAAGTACATCCAGAGTGCTCCTCAGAAAAAGGGATGGTTTGAGTCTTCATCTCACGTGCTGTGGACCTGTTGTCAGGAGAGACCAGCTCCTGAAGAAAGCCATCGTGTTTGATCGGGCAGAGAGGCCGGGCAAAAGGGGAAAGCCCTCGGGGAGATGGATGGACACAGCGGCTGCTACCATGAGCCCAAACGTCAAAACCCAGTGAGATTAGTGCAGGACCAGACTGTGTACCGTCCTCGGGTAGGAAGGTTGCTGTGAGCCAGAAGGGAGTCAGGAACACCACGTGAAAACAAGAGCGTGCTGGCTGTGCTTAGCATCAGGTGAAGGGATACCTGCCTATCATTCTCAGAGCCTGGGACTCTGGCTGGGGCTATCGGCTGGACCAGGAGCCTCAGGAAAAATGGGGAGGAAGAAAACACCACATTAGCTTATTAAGGGTACGCTCAAACAGGACAGTTAGCTGTCATAGAGTTTTGTCCTCCTGTGTATTGGAGTCACCCAGAAGGCAGCATGACATGTGTAGGCCTGTGCCTATTTCTGATGATCCCCAAAGGCTTGGCTCTGCCCCGTGGGCAGACCGGAACTTGAGCATGGTATGGTGGATGGTAGCGGGGAGGGGATTTCTGACAAGGATGGGGGAGCCACGCACCATTGTCTCCTCCTTATCCCATTGGGAGCTCGGAGGAAACTTCCTCTCTTCTGTAAGTGACAGATAACCACGTAGTCATCTTCCTTCTTTGTTCCTTCTATCTCTCTCCTCCCTGCCCTTCCTCCCCTTCTTTCTCTCTTATTTTTCATGGTGAAAAAATAGAAGGCAAACCCCACCTAAAATTCAGCATCAAGCGCAGCACAGAGAACACGGCTGCTGTGTATCTGCTAGTGTGTTGATTATATCAATAATTCACCAAAAGTACCATCCCCTTAATCTCTTTGACGCCTCTCCGCCAGACAGGATCCCGGTTTTATCCAGAAAGTCCTAAAGCTATCGTTTCCCGCTGTTCTGTCTGAAATATGTATTTCGTGATGCTTAGAAACACGTGTGCGTACTAAGGACCAAATTAATGCCAGCCGCTTGTTTGCACTGGTTGATAAAAAGCCCACTTTCGATGGTAGATGCCAGGTGAGATGTAATCTAAGCAGAGTTCCAAATCCAATTTGGATACCTCGCCTTCAGGAGATGTCCCCCATTTGGCATTCACTCTTTGGTTAGTCCCTATATAGAGACCATAAGTGTGTGTATGGGTCCATAAGTATGCACACACATCGATTTGGTGGACTAGTCCAACAACTATCTGTCTATCCACAACTGCTCATGTGTATGTGTCCCCGTGGCCCAACAAGGCCTAACAACTCTGTTTCTGTGTGCACCAATGACTCGATACAACACTGTGGATGTGTGTGTGCCTGTGTGTGCACATGCCTATCTAGGCCCCAGTAGCACCTGACCACAGCTACTCTTGTGCACGTGTACCTATGGCCAAGAGAACCGAACAGCTCTGTGTTTCTGTGTGCCTATGACCCAACAGCACATAACCACAATGTGTGTGTGCGTGTGCATGTGCTCAGACTCTTGTTCCAGAAATGGCCCTCCCTTCATGGAAAATTAAACATTCAGAAAAGCAATAGCCCGTTATCTAACCCCTGTGATTTAGGCTAATCACTCCATTCACTCTTATGGACAATTCTCCGACGGGGTGGCTTTTAGCAACGGGAGTTGGATGTACTGTGATCAATTAATTAGGAGGAGATATGATTTGTGTTGCTCAAATCTGCAGTGACTACACAGCCCTGTGGTCTTAAGTAGATGTGTATGTGCATGTGCGTGTGTGCATGAGAGAGAGAGAGAGAGAGAGAGAGAGAGAGAGAGGCTGATGTTGCAGAGAGCAGATTTTTATTCCTATATTTTGTACTTTATAACAACGAAGTATGGTAGACCTGAGAAGAGCCTGTTAACACTTCCCAAGTTATTGGTCCTCCTTGGTGGAAAGAATGAACAGGGAGGTGTTGAGGGACAAGCAAGAAGACCTCCTACTTAAGATCGGTCCCAGCCTTCGCCTGACCATCGGCCCTGGTGTGGTTAGAACACATACGGGAAAAGACAGCCACACGCCTGTGCTGCTGACCCTCCAGCTCTACCTTCCTTCCTGTCCCTGCCACCATTGGAACTGAATTTTTATAGCATCAGAATCTAGACTGCTAGAGTGACTTCGCTAATTGGTCCCCATGATGATGGCCCTGGGGCACCTTGTAGGACCATTTATGAACCAGGGATCTCAATTAGCTCCAACTTCAAGGGCACTTTATTGTATTCTAATGTGCAGGCCACGTGGCCATTCCCAAGAAACCATGGCTTTTTGATTAACTGCCGATCCTGAAAGACTGCGCCAACAGCCTGCTTTTAAATGAAAATAACCACAGGGGTTTTATTCACAAACTTTGATTTATAACGTTATTGAAAGAATACTGGGATTTTCCCAATTATTTTTAATATTGTTCTCTCTATATATATACCTGTGCGCGCGCGCGCACACACACACACACACACACACACACAGCCCTGGTGTGTTATTAGCACGCTAGGCTTTGAGTTGCTCACTCCAAGGTCAGTGGTTTGAACTCACCAGCCACTTTGTGGGAGAAAGAGAGGGTCATGTACTCCTGTAAAGATCTACAGTTGTAGAAACCTCACGAGGCAGTTCTCCTCTGCCCTGTGTTCGATGGCAGTGAGTTTTATGTATACAGATGTTGTTTTTAGGTGCCAGAGCGAGCCGGTGCACAGCAGAACCAAACCCTGCACCCCCCCATCCCACCCCCCTGTTCCATCCTCACACTCGTTTCTCTGCCCGAGCGCAGTGATGCACCCATTGTGTCAACCCATCTCCTCCAGGGCCTTCCTCTCTCTTGCTGTCCCTCCACTTGACCAAATGCGATGTCCTTCTCTGGTTTCTTCTAGCAGCATGTCCAAAGTAGGTAAGACCAAGTCTTACCATCCTCGCCTCTAAGGCCGGGGTGCTCAATATGTCCATCGCAATCTCGTCGATCGCTAATGGAGTGTGAGCAGGTCGCGTGGCATTAAAAAGTCTGTCATCAATTCAGTCACTTACATGATATACAGCGCAGCCAATCAGATGCAGGCTTCAGTGCCAAACGCATGCGCAAACAACTCCGCTCAGTGCAGCGAAACTGACAAGCTAAGTCAAATGCTTTCAAGACTTCTTTGGTAGTCAGTCACTTACGTTCGTGCGCTGTCCTTTTCTGGATGATGCTGAGGTTGATTCACTTGCATCAAAAATTGCAGCACTGTTTCACCTGCACTCTTCTGAATGGGAAGATGAGATTTTGACACTACAATCTGACATTCAGCTCAAGTCCAAAGCACATGAACAGTTCCTGGAACTTACTTGCAGAGGGAAAGCACCTGAACATGAGAAAATGTGCTACCTCCTTGACCACATTATTCGACTCTCCTTATTTGTGTGAGTCAGCCTTTCCCCACATAAAGATCATTAAGTCCAAGTACCATTCCACCATGATTGAAGATCATTTGAAAGTGTGTTTGAAGCTGGCTGTCAGCAGCTACTGTCTGTCCTATGCATCCCTGGCTCATTCCATTCAGTGCACGTTATCACAGTCAACTCAGGTCATGACAAAAAATGTACATAGTTCATTGTGCTGTGCAATATGGACTCATGTGGTTATGCAAGATGCATAAACATACATTGTGCATATAAAGAATTCTCAATAAACAAGTACAATACATGTCTTGTATTTTTGTAGTTGGTCGATCATTTTGACTTGATCATTTTATAAGTTGTAGCAAAGGTCTCCTCATCCTCTGGGGGATATGTCTTTGCCCTGTGTAAGACTGCATAAATGCTCTCCTTGCATTATATACAGACATAAGCTAAAAATAGATACTTTAAGGAGAACATTTATTGTGAGGATAACCTGTTGGTAGGTGCCCTGGTGATGTAATAGTTACGAGTTGGGCTGCTAGCCACAAGAACAGCAGTTCAAAACCAAGGACCACGTTGAGGGAGAGAATGTAACTTTCTTGGATCAGAAAGCATTACGGTCTGATAAACCCACAGGACCAGTTTGCCCCGAATCTGTAGCGTCACTCTGTATCAGAAGTGACTCCGTGGTGGTAAGTTTATTTCGGTCCATGCGTATATATATAAATATGCAGTTTTGCAAACGTCCTCATCCATTTTCATGCCTGTGTGCTGGGCACAGGTGTGGGTGGGTGTGTCCTGCGTGTATGTTTTCATTGTGAGTAAAAGGCAGGTATATGTGAATGATGATGAGGAGCCCTGGTGGCAGAGTGGTTCAGCTCTGGGCTAGGATCTGCCATGTCTGCATTGCTCAGCAAGAGAAGAAAGATGGGCTGTCTCTTCCCGTGGAGAGTGGCAGCTCAGAAACCCAGGGCCAGTGCTCCCTGGTCTTCCTGAGCAGGCCCAGCATGACTCCTTGACAGTGAGGGAGATGAATGGAAAGCACAGTCTGTTCTCACCAGTCACTTGCATGAGGCACAGCCTCCCTGGGGAACGTCTCTGCATTTAACCCTCTTGAGGGGGTAGGAAGACATACGAAATCTCTTTGAACACCACCAAGATTTGACTCAACTTCCCTTTTTAATTCAAATGAAAATGCCCGGGCACTCCATGTTGGCAAATATTCAGTGCCCAGTCTTAGAATACAGAGTGACAGCAGCCAGGCCAGGGATGGAGAGGTGGGCCTGGAGGTCTCAGAAGAACACACTTAGGAGAACAGACCCATGCCAGAAAGTGGGTCCCCTGCTGGGAGGGTGGTATGGGGGTATCCATTCATAACCAAGAGAACAGCAGCAACAAGACACTTGGAAGTCATGCAAATAGTTTTAATTTGTGTGTTTTGATTGTGGAGTTTCAAATAGCATTCCAATTTTTCTCAGAGTTTAATGTGTATGCAGATGACACAGGTACCAGCCATTCAAGAGACTACGAGACGATGTGTTGCTGTTGCTAAGGTGACATAGCTATTGCTCAGTTTTTACAGGTTCTTGCTCTTTGTCAGGTTCCTGTTCAACTGGAGGCAACTCCAGGAGGGTGATGGGTACACAGTCTGGGCAGGAACTGAACTGTGTGCCCCCTTGGTTGTTACCACAACTGCAAACTGTTGGATCCGCTGCTTCTCCCAGGGAGGGCTTCTTGGTCTTTCAGTGCAAGCACGTGGTCTTCTAATAATGAAAAGAATGAGTTCTCAGAGCTTCCGTTTGAACTGTCTGAAGCCTGGGTGCTCTCAGACAAGGACTTCCAGGAAGATAAAAATGACCCTCAGTTTGGTTTTAGTATGTATGTATGTATGTATATAAGGATTTAATAGATAATTTTAAAGGGGACTCTTACTACTCTTATAAAAATCCATGCATCAATTGTACCAAGTACATTTGTATCTATGTGGCCATCATCATTTTCTAGACGCTTACTTTCTATTGAACCATTGGTGTCAGGTTTTTTTAAAAGAAGTGGTCCAACTGGACTGACCCATGCTCAAATATTACTGTGAGTCGGAACTGCTTGAGGACAGCTGACCACCACAAGGGCACTGGGCGTGTGCCTGGGTATGATGAAGGAAGAGGAATTAGAAGGAAGGTATATCTCTGGAAGGAATGTGCCCTTGAGTTATCACTCAAAATCACGAAGTCTTACTGGGAGCCAGATATCCCATCCTCCCCATTGTTAGGCACTCTCTGAGTCAACTCCTTGAGTTTGGTTTCTCTGAGGAGAAGAGACTCAGCTTGTGCTTCACAAAGGGACTATAAGGAGCATAAAGCGGGTTTGAGGGGCATGGGAGGATGCAGGGAAGCAGCTAGGAGACTAGAGATGAGCTCTTGTGGTGGTTCAGTGCCCTCAAGTAGATGCCAATGTAGAGCAACCTGATGGACAACAGACTGGAACTCAGCCCCAGGCCTGTGCCACCCTCACAACTGCTCGAGCCCATAAATACAGCGCCTGTGTTCATCCATTCTTGTCGATGGTCTTCCTTCTTTATGCCAAGCTTCTAGAAATGCATATTCATACACATAGCCTTATTACTTTTTTTCATTCTTTTACATAAAATATCAGGAGTTAAAAGGCCACATGATCCAATCCAGATATTTCCATGAGATTTCTCTTCAGGACCCTGCACCCCCAAAGAACTTGGGACAGGTCGGCGGTTCACATCTGTGTGGCAGCTCATAGGAGGAGGAGCTGTGCACTCGCTCGTGGAAAGAGGATGGCCGGGAGGCCTCCCCCCAGCTCCTCTGTCCTACGGGCTCCCATGAGCCAAGTAGACGTGGTGGCACCTCGAAGTCACCACGGGGTCCTGGGCTTTGATCCGTGTTACCATCATGGAATATCCTGAGTGTTTCCTTGTTGCTCAGGAGGCCTGGCGGGTGGGGGGGGGGAGGAGTGGAAGAGGGGGAAGAGTAAACAACAAGATAACATTTTGAGGCATAAGGTGCGCCTAACCCAAGCCTTAGTATTCAGCCATGTCATCTGCATATGGAAACCAGACACTATTTCCTGATTTCCTTTTGATTGAGGTTTTTCTATCTTTTGTCTAATCACATTGTTACTGTACTTTTTATTTTGCTTGGCTTCCCGCTTGTGTTTTGTCTGATGTTCTGTACATGAAATCCAGGAAAAGTGGATCTATAGGAATTGATAATTTCCTAGGGGCCTGGCAGGGGAGGATAGGGGCAGTGGTGGGAATGGGGGCAGGGCCAGCAACAAGGAATATGGCAAGAAAATGTTCCGAAATGCATTTTGGTGATGATGACACAAGTCTTCTTAATATGATTGAATGATTAAATTGCAAGATATGTGAAGGGTGTGCCAGCAAAACTATTTTAAAAAATTAAGCTCAAAAATCAAGGAAGACCAGAGACAAATTGATGCTGTTAGACACCGGGCGAAAGGTTGAGAGTACCACTGAGTACCAGAAGAATGGGCACATCTCCCTGGGAGGAGGGGCTGGCAGAAAGCTTCTTTGGGGTCAAAGATGGTGCGACTGCCCCAGGTACTTTAAGCAGGTTGTCGGGAGAGACCTGCCCCAAGAGAAGGACATCTTGCTGGGTAAAGTGGAGGCAGCATAAAAAAGAGGAAGACCCTTCAGGAGAATTGACACAGTGGTTCCAAGGGTGGGCTAATAGTTAGCAGCAGTTGTGAGGATGGCTTGGGACTGGATACCAACAGCAACAGTGACATGCAGTGGGGCTGTGAGTCCTCTTGCTGATGGGCAGACTGAGGCTGCTTTAGCACCTACAGGCCTTGTGATCCTGGTGTAAACCTCTACAGCCCAGAGCCCACAGCAGTTACCCCGACCCTCCTCACACTTAATTCTCCTGGACCTTCTGTTCTCTATTCTGACTTGGCTGAAGAATGCTCTCTGCTTTTAAGGGCTCCCATGGCCAAGATGCTGCTGCTGCTTCCTCCCAAGGCAAATCCAAGAACACCTGGATCAGATTCTTGTGGTCCTTGGAGTCCCTGATGGTGGAGTTTTCAGAAGTAAATCACCCCCCTCTTTCTTCCTGGTTTCGGTGGTCCGGAAACTGCTGAAACCTACTGTACCCCTTCACCTGCTTGTAGACTTCCACCTGTCCCTTTGCTCCTGGCTCCCCCACAAGACATGCAGGGATTCCACCAGCAGAACCACCACGGTGACCCCCCAAAGGGTCCCCAAGCCAACTCAGAGTCAAGGTGGCCCCACATGCATCCGAGTGGCCTTGGAACTCCCAACGTTGATGCTGTGACCTTTCTTCAGAAGCAGAGCATGAGGCCTTGATCCTAAGGCACCCAGGGGAGCTGTCCCAAGTCCAAGGGACATGTCCAAAGTACTTATCCAGAGAGTTGAGTCCGAGGAGGAGGACATAGTGCTTGGTAAAGTAGAGGGGAAGGGACAGAAGGGGAAGACCTCTGAATAAGATGGGTGGACCCAGGACCTGTGCTGGGACGATGGACTCAAGCATAAGAAGAATGATAAAGTGGGTGCTGGACTGGACGCAGGGTTGCTGGGGCCAGAACCAGCCCCATGACCCTGACTGGTGTGCAAATGATGGTGTCCTGCTCATCAGAGCAACAGGACTGTAAGGTTCTTCCTCTTTTAAAATTCAGAACCCCCGGCTACGCCACTTGAAAATGCCACCCCAGGAAACGGTGTCTGTGAGGACCCCCCAGGTGGCCCCAAAGACCAGTCCCCAGCCCAGCCAAAGAACACACAGACAGCAGCCTGCATGCGCAAGGGGGACTGATCAATTGGCCCGACTTATAATCATTGCGCCATGGGCAGGACGCCCAGATCAATGGTCAGAATGAAAGCGCAGCCCTGAGGATGCCAGGCCAGGCTAATCCAATAATCTCTGAGCTGACGTATAGCATATTGGAATTTTACTGTCTGGGCACTTGTCACCGTAAAGAATATCCCGCAATTATGGGGGAAAAATGAGTGGGCAGCCGTCGAGCCAACCCAATCAAGCCCAGGCCAGAGCCGTTCTCCTGATTAAACACTAAATTAAGTGCCACTCCGTTCCTGGGCCCACTCGATGGACAAAAGGCAAAGAAACAGAAAGAAAGGAACCCCACACTTGCATGATAAAAGTCTGTGTTTGAATCCAAGCGCCCAGCGAGCGTGGGAATCGTCCTGGGCCGGTGTGATGTCCTGTAGCTCTGAGCATGCTTAACAGTTTATAAATGAAAGACTCGCCGCCGCTGTCCACCAAACACAAAGGGCCAGGGCCCACTGCTGCACTGGGAAGCCAGGTTTCTAGTGCTAAAATCAATTAGAACTGATACAAGCACAGATGACTTTTAAAGGGGTGTGTGTGGGAGGGGAGGGGGGATGCATTCAAGAGGCCCTTAGAGACTCTCAATTCAGTTAACTTCTCAACGGAGGGTAGGCTTTGCAGTGGGACTTTCTAGGAGGGCTGGGCTGAATACATTAAGGGTACTGGGAAGACCCTTACAAGCAGCTTCCCTTATGATGCTAAGTCCTGCAGCACAGATCTATCCACTGACAAACTCAGACTGAATGGTGATTCCTCCAGTATGGGGAGGAGCTGCTTTTCATGGGAAGGTAAGGAAGGCCAGAGAAAGGGGATGCATGCCTCCTTTATGCACCCACTCTTGCTCCCTAGTCCTCCCCAGGGGGCTCTTGGCTGCGGACTGAAACACGCTGGCAGTTCAAATCCACCAATGGTCACTCAGGAGAAAGTGTGGACACGTGGAATCAGCCATAGGACTCAGCGTGTGTGGCAGAACGTGGCTGCATGTTTAGGGCTGCCGTGTGGCACTCTGTAGCTCACCACGACGGGAATGGGTTGGTGGTAGGGTGAGTTTGCAGAAGAAAAGATTCAAAGGGCTCAGAAAACAAGCAGACAAAAACACACCCCAAAAAAACAAAAGCACAACCTCGTAGCCATGAAGTGGACTCGGACTCTCAGCAACCGTGTAGGACCAAACAGGACCACCCCTGTGGGTTTCTGAGATGGGAACTCTGCTGGGATAGCAAGCCTCATCTCTGTCCTTTAGAGAGGCTGGTGGTTTCGAACAGCCAACCTCATGGTCGCCACCGTGGGTTTCCAAGACTGTATCTGTTTAGGGCTATGACAGACCAAGTCTTTCTCCCTCAAAGAGAACTGCCAATCAAGTGGATCGCAGCCCAACACATAACCACTGCACTGCCAGGAAGAGTGGGTGGTGTCCAGAAGCATCCACAGCATGGAGACGGGAGAATGGGTTTTAGGCCAGGAGAGAGGAAGGGATGGTGGTGTTTGGGGTTGGCTTTGTCTGACAGAGGCATGCCCATGAGTGATAAAGTCCTCTCACCCGAGTGTGTCTCCACTGGGCAGCGGGCCAGAGAGAAAGGGCTGTAGCTTCTGCGTCTTCTCCTATGATGCGTTGCGTTGAATTCATAACACTGGTTTGGGGTCGCTGGTGTTTCCACTTGGAAAAGGACTGGTTGAAGAAAAGCCCAGCCAAGCAGCATCTGCATTATTAGAAGTCAAAACCCAGGGAGTGGTGTGGGTTTGTTATATGGTAAGACCCCCGGTGGCGTAGTGGTTATGCCTCGGGCCGCTAACTGCAAGGTCCACAGTTTGAAGCCACCAGCACTCCTTGGGAGACGGATGGGACTTTCTACTCCTCTACAGTCTCAGAAACTCACAGCAAGAGGTCTGCCAGGTCCTACAGCATCTCTGAGAGTCAGCATCGACTCAACGGTGGGTTGGTTGTTTGTTTGCTTTTAATGGCACAGAGATTACAGTGATTGATCAGGAGTTCAAACCCACCATTTTCCCCTCCCCAGAAAATGCAGCTCTCCCTTCCCATCAAGACAGATAGCTTGGAAACCTGAGGAAGGTATGCTGTGTGTCGGCCCTGACTGGCTGGGAGTTGGTCTATTTGGTTTTCATTGTTGTTTGTTTCCACGAATTAACAAACACCGATACAGAGTCTCTCGGGCTGGCCCCCCGTGGTGGCACCGATTTCACCATCGGCAGCAACGCCCTGAGGTGTTGATGGCTGCCTTCCACCCCGTGCACAGCAGAAGAAAGGCCTGGCCAGCTGCCTTCAAGGACGCAGTGGTTGACAACCTATGGCGTGTGCCCCTTTACACTGGCACGCGAGGGGGCGCCGCGGGTTGTAGTTCACTTGACTGAACTGTATTGTGTGTGTGTGTGTGTGTGTGTTTCAGGCCTGTGTCTCAGTGCTTTGAATAGTAGCTCATGTCACCATTGCACTTGTTGGAAGAGCTGGTTGGACCTGAGTTGCCATCGCATGGATCTTGACACGTAGCAGCCCCGTGTGGAAAGTAGATTCACCCCGCTGGGTGTCCTAATCTGTCGTCTTACGTGTGGCTGTGGGGGATCCCTGGCGGGGCAGTGGGTACCCACAAAGTGAGAGATTCCAGCCCACCAGCCACTCCATGGGAGCGAATGAGGCAGCTGCTCTGTGGGAATGACTCTTGCACAGCCTCATAAGGTACTTTTCCTCTGGTGGAATACTGGCTACACGTGGGGCTGCTAATCACAAGGTCACCAGCTCAAAACCACCAACCAGGTTCTTGGAAGAAAGATGAGAGTTTTATCCACTCCCTTAAAGAGCTCCAGTCTCAGAAACTCACGGGGCAGTTCTGCCCTGTTCTGTGGCACCAACTCTGCACCAGGGAGTGCTACAGTTACTGTGAGTGGGAATTTGCTTGATAGTTGATGCTCTCTGTTTGTTCGTTTCCAATATTTACGAGAGTCAGCCTGCAAGTCTTTCCTCCACCTAACCAACCAGAGCGGTATGGGCTTGAGCTCTTCCCTGTGTGTGTCATCAAACCAAGTGGGCACTGAGGGGTTTCCAAGCCTGCATGATCCTCTGGGGCTGGAGAGAACTGTTCCTGAAGGTTCCCAAGACCGTAAATCCTGACGGGAGCACACTGAGTCATAGTTCTCCTGCAGAGTGGCTGGTGGCTTTGAACCACCAACCTGACAGCTGGCAACCCAACATTTCATCCGCTCTGCCCCCAGGGCTCCATCATGACCAGGGACCCTCCATCCCCCCACTCTGCCCACTGGACAGTTTTGCATATCTTGACGATTCATGGCATGATGAGGACCAAATTAGGACAGAAGGAACATAGAAGAGGCCTCAGGGAGTTCATGGAAAAAGGAACGGAAAGATGATGGGATTTTCCTACAAACCTTTTGAAGCCTTCTTGTATGCCTTCCTGGTGGGTTGTGCCAGAGTCTCCCCACAGCTGAGTGCTCGGCTGCTCATGGAACAAAAGAGAAATACCTGACAATCTGCTTCCATAAAGATTGCAGCTAATGAGGAGTGCGACTCCCCTCTGATCACAGCCGAGGGATGCAAACAGGCCAGTTATCAGACAGAGGGCATCGTAAGAAGGATTGTGGCAGGCATCGTTAGGCTTAAATGAAATATCTTATTTATATGTAATCTCTCCTGTTGGTCCACTTTAAAGCTGTTTCAGTTTTTTCAAAAAAGTGATGGGGACATCCATATAGACTATATATATGGATATATATATATGTCTATATAGACATATAGACATCCATATATATTTTGGTAAATCTCCTCTAACCGTGGATCGGGGGTGTGAATAGTCTGGCTAACATGCAGAAAGCCTTAGAAAATGGATTGTTGCCGATGCAGTGAGGTCAAATGTAGCACCCTATCATTTGATCTCCCTGATGATCTACTTAAATCTGTTCTGTTTTATGATATGCTCTGCTTTCTCTTTGGCAGAAGCTTTTAATGTTTTTACTCCATTGTCATTGTTAATTTTCGGTTGGGTGTTTAAATGTTTTTACTGTGTATGGTATTTGGGTTAAGTATATTTACAGAGATAGTCTCTGGACCCATGGTTCCTTGGGAATATGGGAGGGTGCTTGGGGGGGGGATGGGGAGCTAAGAACAATGAGTACAAGAAAGAAGAGAGTGCTCCCACACAACTAGTGTCAATGGTTGTAAAACTCCTCTTGGCATGCTTGAACTATTGAAGTGGATGATATGGGAATTATGTACCAATAAAACTGTTTAAAATAAAAAGGCCACAACCAAGGCAGCCCAAAGGAGCAGTTCTGCTGTGCTGTGTTGGGCAGCAGAGTGGACGTGAAGCCATCCAGACACACAGTGGCCCCAGGCGCTGGCTAAGCAAGCTAATGAACTCCGCAGTCCCTTCCTACATGGGTGCGGCACCCACAAAGGGACTGCATTGGAATTCTGCCAGACAGAAGAGAGGTCCTGTGCTTTGGAATCCCCACCTGAGACTCAATAAAACTGTGGCTGTGGGTACTTCATTCGCGTCTCTAAGCACTGGTTCTTTTATCTAAACATGAGCGTAAAAATGGTTTCTACTCAGAAAGTGCGGGTTGTTGAGAGGATGGATGCCTTGAGAAAGCTCACCCATCATGTCTTGCTGTGGTACGCCAGCCTCTCTTACCTGGGGTGGTTTTGTCCTTTCCCCTGCATTAATCAGCAACTAGGTACATTTTGGGTTGGCACATGTGAGGAGAAGGACTGTTGTTGGCATCTAGCTGGCAGCCCTGGGGTATTAATAAAAATATCCCAACACCCAGGACTTCTTTGCCCAAAGAATAGCTTGACTCAAAATATCAGCAGTATTGAGTTTGAGGAACCCTGAAAGAATGTATTATTTTAATGGCATCCTTGGCTTTGAATTCCTTGGACCCAGAGAGAATTCCTCTCACCACTACCACCCTTCCCCACCACACACACACACACACACACACACACACACACACACACACACAGATTCTTTCTGAAACGAAGGGTAAAATTCAGGGGGCCCGTGAAGTCAATTAGGTAATAGCTTTCACTCTGTTCGTATAATAAAAATAAATGCCTAGTGTAATTGACTTGGCAGATAATGCTTGGAGAGGTTCTTTAGTAAATGGAATGAAGAGGGAACTCTCCAAGGTGCTGAAACCTGGGCTTAATGGCACCAATTCTGTGCACTAAGATGTATAAGCAGAAGTCTAAGTTGGACAGCAGCAGCTCTTTTACAAAAATGCAGCTGGAAACTTTGGGAAATATATTCTGGTTTTTCTTCCTGGCCTCTCTGAGAGTTGAGACATAAGCTGAAGGGGGGGGCGGGGGTGTGGCGGCTGTAGGGACTGTGTAAGAGACTGGAGAAGAAGGGTCCTTAGGGGGCATACTGGCTCTGTGTTGGGCAGGTCACTGCGAGCTCAGCAGTTTGCAGCCTCCAGCTGCGCCTCAGAAGAAAGACGAGGCATTCTGCTCCTCTAAAGTTTACAGCCTTGGAGACCCACAAGGAACGGTTCCATTCTGCCTGACATAATCATTGTGCATTAGAATCGACTTGGTGGCAGTGAGTTTGGGGTTGTTTTTTTTGTTGCCATGGTTGTTTTCTTGGAAGCTTTCTGAACATGGCAACTGTCTGTACTTCTTTCTCTTTTTAATACTGTGTTAGTCTGGATAGACTAGGGGAACAAAATTTCAGGGACAGGCATATAGGTATAAGGAAAGGGTTTATACACAAAAGAAATGTGAAAAAAAATTTAAAAAAGAAAAAAAAAGAAATGTGACACTGAGAAGGCATCCCAATCCAGTGCAAAGTCATAAGTCCAATATTAACCCATATGCTCGCAATCAGTCTATAATGTCTGCTTCCGACTCATGAAGTCACAGGTCAGTGGGTGCAGAATTCTGGTGCTGGCAGGGGTCTCCCCATGGCTCCTCGCTTCCAGGGCTCAGGTCCATCAACAGCATGCCGCTCCAGCTTCAGAGGTCTGTCCTCATCAAGGCTAGGCCGTGTGGTCTCTCCACTGGCTACTCCAGCCTCCCAGCCACCGCCATTCTGTGTTGCCTGTGGTTAATCATCTCCGAAACTAACTCCTAAAAACTGGGGAAGATAGCTTCTCATCTTCACGAGGGAAATGCCGCGAGATTTCCCAGGAGTCTCAGGTGAAAGCCATGCCCACATAGAGGCCTCATCGGCTACTCAATGGCTTTCTCCTGATTAACAGGCCAGACTCCACCCCTACATTTCAATTATAAAATTCACATAAGCACATGACTGCCACAAATACCCATCAAAGAATGCAGACCTGATGCCTCGGATAGCGTAAATAACATTGGTGTACTGCTCCCACGCTGCCTCCACCCCCTCTCCCCAAGTGTCAACATGATGCACCTCTGAAGATCCTTCCACGTATATTTCCTCATGTGTCTTCATGACCACATGACATTTTGAAAATATGTCTATGTGATAAGAGAACACAACGAGGCCATGCCTAACTCTGTTGTCCAGACTGCAGAGCTCCAGCAGGGCTCCACCACCCCTGCTGGCATCAGGCCCCTCTCAGGGAGTTGGCCAACACAGGGAGACTTGAGGATGCTCTGACCCCTGCCCTAGATCCATGAGTTCATAGTTTCCAGGCTTGTGAAGAGCTGGCTGGACCTTTGGGTGAGCAGTCTTCAGACAGAGAGGCTGGGTGATTTAGAAGGAACCAGCCTCTTCCTTTCCTGCTCAAGCACCAACTGAACAGCCAGACAGCTAGAGGCCTGTTGCCTTATTCTGAGTAATTGAAGAGCCAACAACAGGGTGCTCGCTTGTCATGGGGTGGTTCTTTAGAGCACACAATCTTTAAAATTTCCTTCAATCAATTGGGAGTTTAATGCTTCCAGGGTCTAGCCTACTCCCATCACATCCCATTCCCACTAATCAAGGGTCCTCAAACTTTTTAAACCAGGGGGCCAATTCACTGTCCCTCAGACCATTGGAGGGTTGGGCTATAGTTTAAAAAAAAACATGAGCAAATTCACTGGGGGGCTGGGATGAGTCAGCTGCTAAGCAGGATAGGCAGCAGCAGCAGAAACACCCAGCGGGCCAGATAAATGTCCTTGGCGGGCCGCATGTGGCCCCCAGGATGGAGTTTGAGGACCCCTGCAGTAGCTAGTGATCTCTTCCCTATCTGAGGTATGAGAGATGTTAGATAGCAAGAAATTCAAAATACAGAACTGTCCTTGGGTTAGGACAGTCAGCTTCACGCACAACCCTTGGTGACCAGCCTTGGGTGTGAGCCAAACCCTGTAAAGCCTGCTCTCTTGAAATGCTCTCAGGTCAATTCTGATCCGTAGTGACCCTGTGAACTCCAGAACAAGGGACCACCATGCCCTGCTCCATTTCCACCACTGTTCTTATGTTGGAGTTCTTTGTCGCCGCCACAGTGTCAGTCCATCTTGTCACGGGTCTTCCTTTGTATCACTGCCAAGCATGATGTGCTTCTCCAAGGACTCTAACATGTCTGAAGCACTTGAGAAGACGTCTCGCCACCCTCACTTTTAAGGAGCGTTCTGACCGTAAAGCCCATTATATTTAAAATCCAGTAGCTTATAATAACAAATTGGTGTTGCTTTGCCACGTACATGAAGGTATTATCATTATTCTTACTGTGCTCTTAAATATGGGTTAGTGTATCTGGATGGATGCCTTTATGCCTTCTGGGTAGGCACCGGTACACACAATAATATGCACACAATAATGTGCACACAAATAATATGCACATATATTTGGCCAATTGACAGTACATGCAAACTGTACCTTAACTCTTCCGACTTACATCCAGGTTTGACTTAAAGCCTGATGAAGGAATGGGGCATCGTGTTAGGGGGTTTCTAATCTGTAGGCTTGCTCTACCCAATGTGTTTACTTTCGTTGTTGGTACAGGAAGTGACACGTTTTGGAGACGTGGAAAATCACATGAAGAAGAAAGGTGGGGTTAATCCAGTATGCTTGAGAGTTTGTTTGCAAGCATCCTTGCTTCCCCATACCTGGTTATACTGTTTCCTTCCTGGTTACAGGAAAGACTACCTTTGGCATCCCCCTAGCCATTAGATGTAACCAGGTGACTAGTTGTGGTCAGTTGGTTGTGGGCAGTATCCATGCTCGTCACTTCTGAAAGAAATCCTTGAAGACTGAGTAGAAAATCACAAGTTCTGTCTTCCCAGTGAAATGGAAACTATTAATTGAAATGGTGGAACCACCACGATCCTTGGTCCCTGCATCACCACATGGAACACAGGCCAGCTCACCCCACAGATGCTGGTGCTGCTAGGTGCTGACTGGTCCTTTCTGGCACACAGTTACCCTCTGTGCACCAAGACAAAGCAACACCCCGTCCTGCACCTTCATCAGTCACCATGTGACAGTCACAGGGTCCAGACACCTTTTCAAGGGTCTTTCTCCTTTTCTCTGTCCTCCTGCTTTTCCAAGCATGCCACCTTCCAGGGCCCAACTGAAATATGTAGCAAGTGTGAGCAATCACCTTCTGCTCTATTAAATTACCAAGGCTTAAGTGTTGGCCTGGTAGCGCTGAAGAAAATAACCTTCCCTGGAAAACAGTTCAGTTTTAGAAAGTGGCTATGAAATATTTGGAAAACGCTGGATCTGAGCTCTGCAGACCGAGTCTAATTTGGGGCTCACAGTTTTTTCTTACCAGCTTTGGGACCTAAATTGTGGCACTCAATGTCTTTGATGACAGATAGAGCTAAATTTACTAAGCACAGCTGTCTACTAAGCACCGCACACAAGCTTGTCATGCGCCATCTCATCTCGTCATCCAATTCATCTTCCAGTTGGGCAGATAGCCTTCCATGGTTCGACAATAGATATAATGTCTTTATTGTTGCCAGTCATGCATTGGCTCAGGTGCAATGTGAGGTGCAACAAGACAAAATGTTGGCAGACCCTGTGACATCTCATGATGATTGACATGTTTGAGTCCATTGCTATGGCCAAAGTAGTGGGTTACATCTGGATCTGCAAACCAATAGGTGGGCAGTTCAAAACCACCAGCTGCAAGCAAGACAGAGCTTTCTACTCCCATGAAGAGTTAGGATCACAGGGGCAGTTCGTCTCTGTCCTTTGGGTTAGTTGGATTTTCTGGATGACAGTGTGTTATTGAAGTTTGATGTCCAACCTGATGGGTTCATCATCCAGCATTCAGAATTCTGTTGTGCCTCAGGGGGTGGGGGTTGCGGGCCATTTTTCACAAGTAGATAACCAGTTCCCCCTTAGTCTGGACTCCCCAATGCAATGCTGATGGTGTCCGTTCCAATTCATAGGCACGGAAGCCCACAGGGGCAATTCCACTCCATCCTGCAGGGGCACTGTCGGTCTAATGGGAACTGTTCTCAAGCCTGACCACCCTGGGTGACCCTGTGGGTGTATTTGCACACTGGTGGCCTAGCTGCCAGAACCCCATGCTGACCACCACAATGATGCAATGTGACACAATGTGGGGAGTGGGGACGCAACATGATTTGGGATATGAGACTGGCAAGTAGAGGCCCTAGACTTGACCCCGTGCCTGACCAATGCCATATTTTGCTCATCTAAAGTGGATTTGATGCAAATATCTGTCTCATGAGACAACTTAGGACTGTCCCTTCTGACCATGGGGCAGAGAGCAGAAGCAAGAGCAGGAGCTGACCACCAAGTCCTTGCCCACTCATGAGGTCCCTTTGGGCTCTGAGTCGAATTCTGCACCAGTGACTTTTTTGTTTTTGTTGTTATTTTTTTTAGGCGTGGGGATTGATCCCAAAGCTTTTCTCCCAAGATCACTCTAATCCCTGTCATCACGTGATTGCAACTCACAGTGACTCTATGGTGCCGTAGTTACACATTGGCCTGCTAACCACAAGGTCGGTAGTTCAAAACCACCAGCTACTCCCTGGGAGACAGGCAAGGTTTACTACTGCAGTCAAGAGTTACAGCCTCAGAAACCCACGGCCGTGAAGATGCCTCTAGGTGCCCTCAAAAGGCCAGCTTTTTCATTAGCAGAGGAGTGCTTAATCCTCTGCACCAAGGGGGATCTGGATACCAAGTGGCGGAGGGGTTCGTTGCCTCCTTCTGGAGGATTGCAGGAACCCCACTCAGCAACCTAGAGATCCCTGGCTCGCTCTTTCTTTTCTATCTTGAATGTGGTAAGCACTTTGTTATTATTACTTTTCTCCTCTTGCCGAGCATGTCCTCTTTCTCTTTGGGCTCGTGGCTTCCTCCTTCAGCTTCTTCCTCGTCTTCTCTTTTATGGCTCCACATTGCTGTGAGCAGAACTCATTTTTCAGAAGGCAGATGGTGTCAACCCTCTTCCCGCTGCATTAAAAAAAAAAAAAAAAGCCAAACAGCTGCTCAGGTGCAAACCAGAATCTCGGCCAGCATATCTTCGCTGCCGCCGGTGTGGGCTGGAGCTCGCCTTGGGGAAGAGAAGCGGCTCAGCAAAACACAAGCTGGAAGCCAGGCTCTACCACGGCCAGGGCGCAGGGAGGAGGGGGGTGGAGATGATGGAAATGCGCTCTCCTCTAGATCCCCCACCCTCCTCTCTTGGCGGGCACATATTTAAATGCTGTGCTAAAAGAGCAGAAATTTACTGCTCTCTGATAACGATAAAATGCCATCAGAGAAGCAGATAAATCTCACCCACATCTTAGAATGCCATGCATGTGTGCATGCGCCCCCCACACACACATGTGCGCACGCGCTTGCAAAATGCCACCAGAGAACTGCTAACTCAGGAATCCTCAGCTTGGGAGACGCCACAGCCAGGGGAGCGAGGAGAGGGGGTGTTTTATGGGCCACTGCAAATTGCTCTTTTCGGGCAACTTGGGGGTCAAGGTACAAGGTGGCCTTGGGTTGGGATAAGCACTGCTCTGTCTCTGGCTGATGTATACTTGACCTTGGCAGGCTACCCGTGTTCTTTGTCTCCGGGGTGCTCAATAGCTTTTCTCTCCCGCTTTCCATCGCCCCGTGACACAATGACTTCCCAACAAATACGGATGAGTTATAACCCAGTGTGAGACAGAGGCGAGTCCTCTTTGATTTCTTTCTCCCCCTCCATGTCCATGTCTTTTATTTATTTTATATTCTCAAAGAGAACCACAGCCTGAAATGGGGGGGGGGGATGTGAAGGGGGGTTGCCAAGGTGGCACCTGTGCAAACTGGAGAGGGAGAGGGTGGAACTGACACTGCCCTGCCTCTGTGAGCATGCCTGGTGCACCCCGAAGCAGATGCTTCCTGTCATTCATGGGCCGAGGGAGCGTCTTTGCTTTCTGTGTCTCTAGCAGCCCTAGTGGCTTCTGTGAGTGCATCTAAGTGGCCAGAAGTGAAGCCCATCTGGAAGTTGGCTCCCTGAGATGCAGGACGCTGTTGAAATCCATGGCCTCCTCAACGGGAGTTGGGGCTGTCTCCACCCACCTTTACTCCAGGGGCTTCTGCCCACTCACTCATTCTGGTACCAAGTCCCCTTTCAGCTGATGCTTATTCGTTGGTGGCCCCTTGGTCGTCACCTCCAGAGGTGGAGATCTGTGCTCTGGGGGAATGGGGTCTCTCAGTAACCACAGGGAGCCTTAGGGAGGGACAGAAAGCAGATCCCCAGGAGGGCAGAGAGACGAGGCTTCCTATTTGTGTGAAGAGTTGCAGTCTCTGAAACCTGCAGAAACCATCCTGTAGGGTCACAATGGGTCAGAAAGGACTCAGTGACGGTGCATTGCTCTGATTTGGTGCCTGGAGACACTCACCGTCACCAAAGCTGTATCTGAGCATGTCCTCCTAGCTTCCCCAGGCTTTCAGCACTCCCAGGCTGCACTTGTCTCTTAGGAGTGTGCATGGCAGATTGTAGGCAGGCATCTCAACCCTGGAGTAATAAGGCAATGCGAGGATTCCGGGTCGGGGAGTCATTATGCACCAGGCCAAGAACTGCAAGGTCAGCAATCTGAACCAACAGCCACTCTGCTGGAGAAAGATAAGGCTTTCTATTCCCACAAAGGGTTTCAGCCTAGAAGATGCCCCAGGGTAGGACTACTCTGTCCTACAGAGGCACTGCTAGTCAGAATCCACTGGACAGCAGTGAGAAATCTCCAAAACCCCAAACTCACTGTCTTCAAGTCGATTCCAGCTCACAATGCCCTTTGTGGTGGCAGAACTGCCCCTGTGGGTTTCTGAGACTGAAAGTCCTGACAGGAGAGACCAGCCTCATCTCATCTCCAGCACAGCGACTGGTGAGATCAAACTGCTCCCCAGGGGTTACCTCCCATGGGTTAGGGCTCAAAGACACGGGAGGTGATGGGAGGTGTTTATGTGATGGGAGCATATTTAGACTCTTCCAAGAGCTGATCTCCAGAGACAGTAACGGACTGCTTATTCTGGATAAACGGACTTCGGACCCTATGGTTTATGAATGGTGGCTTTGGGTATGACCCTAGGAAGCAGAGTTGGAGCTGTGCCCGGTAGCATCGTCAGTGGCTGAGTTTTTAGAAGTAGATCTCCAGCCTTTGCTTTTTGGTGGGTGGTTGGTTGGTTGATGGGTGGGTGGGTGGACTGGTTGGTTGGTTGGTTGACTGGTTGTTGGTTGGTTGATTGTTTGGTTGTTGGTTATTGGTTGGTTGGTTGTTGCTTGTTTATTTGTTGGTGGGTTGGTTGATTGATTGGTTGCTTGGTGGGTGAGTGGTTGTTTGGTTGTTTGGTTGGGTCTTTTGAGGGGTTTTTTGCAGCACCTCTTTCTGTCCTTGAACTGCCAACCTTTGGGATATCCCATGATTTCTTAACCATTTGAGCCACCCAGGGGCTCCTCCACAGGGGTTTTTCCAAGCATTTCTGGCATGATGGTGTGTGCAGGGAGATGGCTTGGGGCACCTTCACTAAGAGTTGGATACCACCCATAGGGGTGTGATTTCGGTAGAGCACGGAGCAGGTGGCATGTTGTCGGGAGAGACCCATCCCTGGGGAAGGACACTGTGCACTAAGCAGCAAGACAGTGAAAGAGAGGAAGACCTTGGACAAGAGAGATGGGCACAGGGGCTGCATCAATGAGCTCACACAAGAACGGCTGTGCGGACAGGGGGGTCAGGCTGTGTTTTGTCCAGTTGTGCATAAGGTTGCAGTAATTGGAACTCATGGACTGGCCCTGAACAGCAACAACCACATGGGGCAGCTGGAGACTTGCTGTCATGGTGTGACTGGACAGGGGTTGGGCCAGTCTTTCTGGATCTCTGTTGTCCTGCTGTTGGTTCTATGTAGCATGGGTGACCAGAGAGAGCCTGGATGTCTCAGAACATGGGGACACACACATAAGTAGTGCACGTGGGAGGCTCAGTGAATGCATGGAAAGAAACGCAAATAAAATGCAAGCCATGCTCCTCAGTGCACTCCTGGGCTTGCCTCTTCCCGTCACCCCGCCCTCCCTCTTCCCCCTCCCCTGCCGACTCAAGCTTTCTGTCATTGCTGCTTTGTGCCTTTGGCTTGGTTTCAATTCATGAGAAACTCAGGCAGCAGAGTAGAACTGCCTCACGGGGTTTCCTGGGTGTTGGACTGACAGCCTCCAAGTCAGCAGTTCAAAAGCACCAGCTGCTCTTGGGGAGGTGAGGCTTTCTACTCCCAGAAAGACTTCCACCCGCTCTGTCCTAGAAGGTTGCACTGAGTGGGGATCCACTCGATGGCAGTGCCCTCAATGGGTTTCCAGGGTCAACCCTGCAGCGAGCAGACCCAGGATGTCCAGTCCACTGCTCCTTCTGCTGGGAGAGCCCCTGTCACCACAAAACAAAACTAAGGAAGAGCTCCCCCCCCGCCCTTGGCCATTGTGGCTAGCAGCAAAACATCAAAATGGATCATTAGACTTTTCCTTTTAGGGGTCCTGTGGGGAAACACCCTGAGTTTGCCACTGGAGTGGATGGTCTGGTTTCCCTTTGATTCTATGTTTAGAACAGACTCAGCCATGGATGCCAGATTTCAACACATTCTACCTCTACCCCTGAGTGGTCCTGTTTCCATTCTTCCCTGGGTGGACCCTTCTCACCAGCCCTTCCCGCATTGTGAATGGGCTGTCTTATCCAGTGGCATGGCTTTGATGTAGCAGGAGGCTTGACAAGAGAAGGCCATGCTGTGGTTTGGTGCTCTCAGGCTGGCTCTGATCCTCATTGCCCCAGTGAGGCCCAACAGAAGGAAGCATGGGCCAGACTTGCACCAGCCTCACCACGGGGGTTACACCTGAGCCCATTGTTGCAGCTGCCATGTCCATTCATCGTGTTGCAGACCTTCCTCTTTCTCCCTGCCCTATCCCCTGACCAAGCAGATGTCCTTCTCCAGGGACTGGTCTTTCCTGACTTGTCCAATGTATGAATGGCAGTAGCTACCATTTCATTTCTTCAGGCTCCAGAAATGTGCTTAAACTGCAGAGGTATGTGTTACGAAACACGGACGTGCCCTGCCATCCAGTCGATTCTGACTCACGAGACCCTAGGGGACAGGGTGGAAGGAACTGCCCTTTGATTTTCTGAAACTGTCACACTTGACACAAGCAGAAAGCTCCATCTTCCTCATGCAGAGCAACTGGTGGGATTGAACCACTGACCTCTGTTGATGTTCCTTTCTTTCACAAACAATCTTTTGTTGCTCTCTATGACGGCACCCTGTGACTTGTCTGGTCCTCCGTCCTCGATGTTCTGTGTGTCAAATCTCTCCTTGTCAGGGTCTATGTGTAGGTGGCATTGAGGGAATCGCGAGGGCGGTGCTGTGGCTCTCGGGGACTTGTTTGAATCTTCTTAGGCCTTATTTAGGATCTGCATGGGAGCAATGCAGGGTTTGTCCCACAGTTCTGTTCTGAGAGACGAGAGAGAGTTTCTCCATTGCCTCGTTCCACAGGTAGAAAGAGGCTCATTGATGGCTGCCGTTGTTGCTGTTGCTGGGTATTCTTGAGCAGGGTCAGACTCCCCGCTCCTCTACGCACACCAGAAAGAGGCTCAGTTCCTAGGAAGGCCACCTGGTGAAGTCCATGTGTAGAAACCAAACTCACTGCCCTCAAGTTGATGCTGACGCCTAGTGACCCTGGAGGTTTCAAACTGCTGGCCTGGAGGATCGCAGCCCAATGGCTAACTACCAGGCCACCAGGACAGCGTCACCCTTGATGTTGTAAGGAACAACATTTCCAGTGAGTGGGTCTGTGAGGTAACTAGAGCCAGAAACCAAAGGTCTTCCCTCTCTATGCCAAGGCTCTTCCCTGCAGGAGGTTGCTGCAGAGAACTAGGCGAAGGCTAAGGGGCTTGTGCAAATTCAGGCCCCGGAGCCAGGAAGCCAGTGCGTCTGGGTGGGCCCCCATCTGGGTCACGTGGGCTTAATCCAATCAATGAGGTCAACCCTAAAAGCCAGCCCGTGGAGACCCCGTGTACTCCTGTCCCCCACCTGCTCTGCCTTTGGCTCCACGGTGCTGGCATCGCCCTTGGGCCTCAGGTTGCCCTGTGCAGGAGAGCAACACTTGAAACTTCTTCTGGACTTTATAAAACCTCACATGCATCACCAAGCGGCCTTCGGCCTGGATCCTTTCTCCCACAAAGCCATGGTACGACCTATCTCCAACCCCAGGCATCTCACAGGTTGTTGGTCTTGCACAAACAATCCTGTCGGAAACCTCAATGACCCCCCTCTGTCATCAAGGGCATACTTCCAAGTGCACTTCACCTTCAGAGCACCAGTGGCTATCCGTGCATCTAGTTTGACGGCGGAGGCGGCCCTCCCATCCCACTCTCTCCATCGTTAGTGTGGTTGTTCGGGGTGTAGATGACGATAATAGTCCTCTGAGGGGCCGTGTGGGTGAGGGGCTCTGAGGGCACGTGGCACTTCAGCCTAGATTTGAGCTGCTCCTGCCCACAGGGAAGGGGATGCCAGGCCTCGCCAACATGGTGCGGGAGACGCTCTCTGAGTGCCGGGTGCAAGCTGGCCAGCGGCAGTCCGTGTCCGCGCACGAAGGCTCCGGACTTGCTTCTTCATCCATTTCATTTCAGTTTTGACAACTTCCGATGGTTTTCCCAGATTCTCGGTTCTTCCATTCCATATTCCAGTTACTGCTGGGTGTTTGCAGTGGTTCCTTCTCATTTCAAATCATCATCATGCCCAGCAGCAAAGAGAGGTTCGGAAAGCCATGTGGATTCCATCCCCAGCATGTAGGCTGGCTCAGTTTGCAGGGGGCAGGTCCTCTCCAGTTGGATTTGGAGGGACCCCCAACCTGGAGGCCCATCTTCCCACAGCTGCATCAGACAGCGACCCATGGCTCCCTTTGAGGAATTCACGGGACAGCTGGACAGGCTGTTTGTCCTGCGGGTGACATGTGTGTGGCCATGGTGCTGGCGGCGATGCCAGCAGTATCTCAAACACTGACCAGCTGGGTCACCCAGGGTGGGCAGTGTTCCCTGGGGCCAGACAGACTGAGCAGAAAGGTCTGGCGGTCTGCTTGTTAAACAATGGGCTCGTCTCACGAGGCCACTCTAACAGAGAGGAAAGGGATATGCCTGGGAGAAATATTCACTCCCTCAAGGTCATAGTCAGTGTCACAGAGCCAGACGGCAGATGAGGCTCATGTGTGCCTGGCCCCAAGGTACATTCATTCTTTTAAATAAATCATTTTATTGGGGGTTCTTACAGCTCTTACCACAATCCATACATCCATTGTATCAAGTGCCTTTGTCCATATGTTGCCATCATTCTTTCCAAAACATTTTTTTCTACTTGAGACCGTGGTATCAGCTCCTTTTTCCCCCTGCCTCCGAATCCTTTTTAATTTGTAAATTATTATTATTTTCATATCTTCTTCTGTCTGTTACCTCCCTTCACTCACATATCTGTTGTCTGTCACCCTGGGTGAGGGGGCAATTATACATCGATCACTGTGATCAGTCCCCCCTTCCTCCTCCCACCTTCCCCCTATTCTCATGGTATCACTACTCCCATGACTGTTCCTGAGGGTTCGTCTGTCCTGGGTTCCATGTGTGGAGAGCTCTTATCTTTACCAGTGTAAATGATCTGGTCTAGCTGGATCTGTAAGGTAGAACTGAGATTGTGATAGTTGGGGGGAGGGGGCAAGAAGCATTGAAGAACTAGAGGAGCACTGAGTGTGTTCCATGGATGCTATACTGCACCCTAACTGGCTCATCCCTTCCTTGTGACCTTTCTGTGAGGGGATGTCCAATTGTCTACAGATGGACTTTGGGTCTCCACATCTGCCTCCCTTGTTTGCATTTGTATGCTTATTTGTTTGGGTTTTCCTGATGCTGATACCTGATCCTGTTGACAACTCACGATCCCGCAGGCTGGTGTGCTTCCTCCTTGTGAGCGTGGTTGCTTCTCTGCTAGATGGCAAAGCACACTCTTGTCCTGCCACTTTTCCCCATTCTCTTTGAACTTATGAGGCTTAAATGAGATGCAATTGGTTTCCCCTTTCTTTGTGGCCCAATAACTCCGTGGGGCGTAGGTTATGCCTTGCCCCTTAGAACACCCGTGCCAACCCCACCCCCCCAAAGGGCCACACATATCTGTGGAGCAGCTGTGAGGAGCCAGGTACTAGGTCTGTTACTGATAAACAGCATAAAAACAGAACTCACTGCCATCAAGTCAGGGCGGACTGCAGAACAGGGTAGAACTGCCCCTGTGGGTTTCTGAGCTTGTAATTCTTTACAAGAGCAGGGGGGCTGCTCCGTCTCCTGTGGGCACCTGGTGGTGTGGAGCCGCTGACCTTGTGGCTAGCAGCCCAGCACACAGCCCCCGTGCCGCCCTGCTGCCGCATAAGGGGGCTCCAGCCGGAGAAGTCCCACCATCCCTCATTCAATTTTCCAATGACGTGTGTGAAGCCCCTGGTGTGGGATCTACCCCCACATGGAGCCAAGGTCGAGTGGAGTGGTGGGGGGGAGGGGGGAGGGGGGAAGGTAAGTAGGCAAAATCAAAAAGAATGATGGCAGTACACAACGAGAGTGACTGTAAAGAGTCTGGTGGGTGCGGTCGTTGAGAGCTGGGCTGTGATCTGCCTGGTCAGCAGTAGGAAACCATCAACAGCTGCGAGGGAGAAAGATGGGGTTTCTAGTCCCGTCAACAGTGACCGTCTCAGAAACCGACTGTGTGTGTGTGTGGTGGCAG
>PVJH01019048.1:0-43745 GCA_004026705.1 Nesogale talazaci
TATCTGCAACACTTTGGCTTATCGTGGTCTTTAAGCAACTCATCATTCATATTTTAAAAAGAAAACTGACAACCTAAGAAGGGGATCGTGCACCCTGCTGAATCCCAACTCCCTGCTCAGAAACTCTGAGCACTGTCAGGATTATAAAGGTACACATCTTTTGACTCAATAATTGGGGAACGTGTCTTTCATAGACACATCTCTGCAGAATGTATACATCCAATGTCATTCACTGTCGTGATGTGGTTTTTAGCAGCAAAATGTTTGAAATAGCCTAAATATTCATCAAGAGGGGGATAATGAGGTTAATCACAATTAACCATATGGCAGAAAAGCAATTATCAATCACTCAGAGTTCTAAGCACTGGTATATAAAGTTCAGTAAGGTGCAGCCTGTGTGATTTTCAAAGGCAGACATCTAGCTAAGTATGTGTATGTTGTTGTTTTTGTTTCTCTTCTTAGATACCATCGAGCTGGTTCCAACTTAGAATGGACAAAGAATGAAGCACAGACTGGTCCTGCGTCATCCTCACAGCTGCTCGTATGGTTGAGCCCCTTGCCGCAGCCATTGTGTTAATCGATCGTGTCAAGGACCTTCTTCTTCGCTGACCCCGTACTTGTCTCTCCTGATAACAAGCTCAAAGTGCATGAGACAAAGTCTCCTCATCCTCACTCCTAAAGGACAGTCTGGCAGGACCCGTCCCAAGACCGATTAGTTTGTTCTTCCGACAGTCCATGGTACTTTCAATATTCTTTGCCAGCACCATAACTCGGATACATACATTCTTCTTCATTCTTCTTTATTCAATGTCCAAATTTCACATGCATATAAGGCCATTGGAAATGCTATGGCTTGAGCCGGGTGGCATGATAGTCCTTAAAGTACCACCCTGGCTTTGAGCAGACGTCTTGTGCCCTGGGTTTAATCGGTGCAGTGCATTGTTTAAGCTCTTGAGTGCTGCTTCCATGAGCATTGATTCACGTAGGATGAAATCTTTGACAACTCCAATCCTTTCTACATTTATGTGAGGATTTTGGTCTTCTCTACCTTGGGTTGTCATCTATACTGGAGTCTACAATCCTTGATCGTCTGCACCAAGTGCTTCAAGCCCTGTTCACTGTCAACAATCAAGGCTGTGTCATCTGCCTACACCAGAAACAAACTCACTGCCATCTAGTCAATGGTAACTCATAGAGACCCTGTAGGACAGGGTGGAACTGACCCCTGTGAGTTTCAGAGACCGTAACTCTTCACAGGAGTGGAAAAGCCCATCTCTGTCCTGCGGAGCTGCTGGGGATCTCCTACTGCTGCAGCCCCGGATGCAAACCACCACACCACCAGGGCTCCTTATCATCTGCCTCAGGAAGGTTGCTAATAAACCTTCTGTGTGCGTCCTGCTTGACTAGAGAAACAAACTCATAGACACTCATATTTGTGTAAGAGAGTTTTATATTAAAGAGTAATTGTATATGAAGAAAACATCCTACCCCAGTCCAGATGGAGTCCATAAGTCCAATATTAGCCCATCTGTCCAATATCAGTCTATAAATTTCTCTTCAGACTCACACAACACTTGCCATGATGCTGACTGCAAGAAGATCACAGGTCTATGGGTAGAAAGTATTGTGGAATCACGGGCGGTAGAAGCATTTCCAGGGCTTTGGCTGCCATCAGTGAATGTGGTTTGTTAACAGGAATGTTTTGCAGGGAGAGTGTGTGTGTCTCATCTCCAGAGAGGAAGACAGAACTTCCCAGAATCCTCAGGAGAAGACCATGCCCACACAGAGTCACCATTGGCTATGACCTGATTGACAGGCTAGATTCCAATCCTTCATTCAAATTGACAGATTGCCATATATATATTTCAAATATAAGCTGAGTTTTTCAGCACATCTTTAATGCCCTTTTTGGATAAAATTGGTGCCTCGGTTGATTTTCAGGTCAATTTATACTCAAGTGTATATGTTATATAACTGTCACACCATCCTCTAATCCTGATGCCCCATCCCTTCTTAATATAATTCAGCTTTTCTAATTATTTGACCTCATACAAATGGAATAAGTATTGTGAAAGTAAACAACCCCATCATATACTTTTTTGAGATTTTAAACCACACAGTATCTCTTTGCTCTGCCTCTTGATCCATATACAGGTTTGTGAGCGCACAATGAAGTGTCCTAGAATTTTCCTTGTTCTAAACACTATTCATAGTTGGTTATGGTTCACACAGTCAAATGCCTTGGCATAGTCAATAAAATACAAATAAACATCTTTCTGGTATTCTCTGCTTTTAGCCAAGATCCATCTGATATCAATAATGATATTCCTTGGTCCATTTCCTTTTCTGAATCAAGCTCCCTGTCAATGTACTGCTGCAAGTATTGTTAGATGATCTTCAAAAGTTTACTTATATGTGATATCAAAGATATCATTCTATAATTAGAGCATTCCATTGGGTCATGCTTTGGAATGGGTACAAATATGAATCTCTTCCCAGTTGGCCATGTAGCTGTCTTCCAAATTCGTGGTATCCACGATTGAGTGCCTCCATTGCTTTATCAACTTATTGAAACATTAATGCTTTCAGTGCAGCTTGGACTTCTTCCTTTTGTTACCATTTGTTTTTGATGATATACTACATCTTGAAATGGTTGAAGGTCTATTAGTTCTTTTTGGGTACGGACTATATTGTCCATCTTTTTGTGCTTCCTGCAATGTTCAATGTTGTGCCCATAGAATCTTTCAATCTTACAACTCAAGGGTTTCCTCCTCCCCCCTGCGCCGACCCCCACCGCCACCCTTTAGTTCTTTCAGTTTCAGATATGCTGAGCATGGTCTTCCTTCTTTGTTTTCTAACTCAAAATGTTGCACATTTCATTACAATATTTAACTTTGTCTTCTCAAGCTGCTCTTTGAAATTTTCCACTCAGCTCTTTGACTTCATCATTTCTTCCATGTGCCTAGCTACATCATGATTAGGAGTATGTTTCAAGATCTCCTCTGGCATCCACTTTGAACTGGATGTGGTAGTTACGTAATCTGTTGTCAGTTTGAGAGGATTAAGGGTGAAGGGGTGGAGTTTAACATGCTGACCTTATTTGGAGACACTAAGGAGATAAATAGTTCACTTGAGGCAGAACACAAGTTCACTCCCTAGGAGACATTACAGCTGACGAGACACATGGAGCTACATGGAGACCCCTGCCAGTGCTGAGATGCTTCCACCACCACTGGACCCAAAAGACTTCTCACCCAATAGCCTGTGATCTTCCTGCATTCAGCATCATCATTGTATGTACTTTGTGAGCCTGGCGAGGAATTAATAGCTTGGTATTGGACATATGGGCCTAGTATCTGACTTAGGGACTCGATCTGGACTGGGCCCGCCAAGCCCTGAGGATGATATTCCTGCTCTGAGCAGTCAAAGATCATAGAGGACTATAGGACCAGCCCAACTACAAGACACAATGTCCCTCGTCGAGGGGAAACACTAAGGGTGTGCAACAGAACAGCAAGGGGAATGAGGCAACAAAGTCACCAGGAAATACCAAAATTAGACTTCTGGACCAGGGAGTAGCACCCCATCAGACTCAACCACAAAAACCTCTCAAAGGTCTACAAATACACCTTGAACTACTTAGAGGTGTTTCTTTTCCTTTCTTTACTTTCCTTTTATTGACCTTGGCTTTTGTTGCTGTTTTTCTTTTGCCGCTTTGTTTTGCTCTGTCTTGTTTTTTGTGCATCATGTTATCTCTGCTGGTCAATCTAGATAAGACAGATTGGAAAAAAAATCTGCAGGAGAAGACAATGGAACCAATAGCTCCGAGGGGACATGGGAAGGTGGAGGCAGGGGGAAGAAAGTGGGTGTTAACAAACCCAGGGACAAGGGAACAACAAGTGATCTAAAATCAATGGTGAGGAGGGTATAGGATGCCTGGTAGGCTTGATCAAGGCCAATATAACCGAGAGGAATTACTGAAACCCAAATGACAGTAGAACATGATAGTAGGACAAGAGGAAAGTAAGAGAAAATAAAGAAAATAACTAGGAGGCAAAGAACATTTATAGAGATCTAAAAACAGACATGTACATATGTAAATATATTTATATATGACAATGGGAAAATATATCCATGTACATATACTTATAGGTTTAGTATTAAAGTAGCAGATGGACATTGGGCCTCTACTCAAGTACTCCCTCTATGTAAGAACTCTTTGTTCTATTAAGCTGGCACTCCATGATGATCACCTTCCCAACACAAATGCTGAAGACAAAGTGGGTGCATAAACAAATGTGGTGAAGAAATCTGATGGTGTCCAGCTATTAAAAGATATAGAGTCTGAGGTCTTTAAAGGCTTGAAGATAAACAAGTAGCCATCTAGCTAGAAAGCAACAAAACTCACATGGAAAAAGCACTGTGTGCTCAGCCTGTGTGATCATGAGGTGTCGACAGAATCAGTATCAGGCATCAAAGAACAAAAAATTATGTCATTCTGAATGAGGTAGAATATGGAGTGGAGGACCAAAACCCATCTGTAGATAACTGAACATCCCCTTATCGAAGGGTCTTGGGGAGTAAACATGCCAGTCAGGGCGCAGTATAGCATGAATGAAACATACAACTTTCTTCTATTTCTTTATTGCTTCTCCCATGCCATTTACCCTACTATCATGATCCCAATTCTACCTTACAAATCCAGCTAAACCGGAGGATGTACAGTGGTACAGATCAGAGCTGGAACACAGGGAATCCAGGACAGATAAACCCTTCAGGGCTCAATAAGAAGGCCAATAAGAAACCCCAACGGAAGGGTAAGGGGACAGTGGGGAGAAAAAGGGGAAACTGACCACAATGATCTACATATAATCCCCTCCCTGGGGTACAGAAAAATAGGTGAAGGGAAACATCAGACGGTGTAAGATACGAATATATATACACACATATCTATATATTAGTAAGGGTTCATGAGGGATGGAAGGGTGGGGCAGGGAGGGAGAAAAATGAGGAGTTGATAACAAAGGATCAAGTAAAAATAAAATATTTTGAGAATGATGATGGCAACAAATGCACAAATGTGCTTGACACAATGGATGGATGGATGGCTTGTGATAAGAGTTGTATGAGCCCCCAGTAAAATGACTTAAAAATAAAGAAAGAAAAAATATTTTTTTTTAAAATGAAGCAGTCTTAAAATAAATTTTAAGAGCATTCTCTTGAGAAGGTATTTGAGTAACAGGCAAATTTGGAAAGTCTACTTTACACCTCACTTTCTTCACCAAGCCCTAGTAATAAAAACAACCAGATTCGCTGTCATGTAGTCAATGCTGACTTATAGTGACTCTGTTGGGCAGGGTACTGCCCCTGTGAATTTCTGACACTAACTTTTTCTGGAAGTAGGAAACCTCTTCTTTCTCCCAAGGAGCGGCTGGTAGTTTCAAACTGCTGACCTTATGGTTAGCAGTCAAATGCATAACCGCTATACTTTGTCACCAGGGTTCCCAGGCTCAATAATAGTCATTAATAATGTCATCATCACCACTTATGAAGTGCTTACTATGTGCTAGGAGTCCTGGTGATGTGGTGGATTACTTGTGGCTCTGAGCCAAAAAGTCAGTTCAATACCACCCACCGCTCCTCAAGAGATGAGGCTTTCTGCTCCCATAAAAAGTTAGTCTCAGCACCCACAGGGGCAGTGCTCCCCTGTCGTATAGGGTCTGTATAAGTTGGAATTGACTGTGTGGCCATGGTTTGGTTTGGTTTGGGGTATGATGTGCTTCTGCCATCTAGACAATTATATCATAGAATCATCAGCTCAAGCAATAAACTGAAATGGAGCAAGAAAATGTAACTTGCCCAAGGTCACACAGCTATGATATGACAGAGCCAGGATTTGAATTCAGGTGTCTCTGGCTCCAAGGCTTGTGCTTTGTCCAAGGATTTGCTGCTTCCATCCAAGTTGGCGATTTTCCTGAGTTGCATCCCATGCCGCTTCCAGAAACTTCATCGACAAATTCCCTTTTGAGCACTGTCAACTTCTACCAGGCCTGACCCTCACTCATTCCCAATCACCATTTATCCACCAGAGCTTTGGAAATGAACTGTTACTAATGGCTAGTCGTATGTCAGCTTAATGAATGGGATGCAGACTTCTATTAAAATAATGAAATTAGGGAGTTTTGAATTTGGTTACATTGCATGGCACACAGCCTCAAGTAATTACCACTCCACACTCTTTCCCTTGAATTTAAGTCAGTGTATTTGTTTTAGGTCTTTGGTTGGGCCATCTCTATTAAGCTCGCATCATCTGTTTGAGGGTTGACTTTTATTTTTGGCTTGTTTGTTTAAATGATGTTGGAGCTGTTCCCCTGATTAATAAAGCCATAAGCACAGCTAGAAGCAGCTTCTGAACCATGTGCAAAAGCAAAGAATATCAGTCAGAGAAGAACTCTTTGGGGGGTTGGGTTTCGTTTGTTTTGGGGGGGTGTGTTTTTTTCCATAGGATGAAAACAATGAGAAAGAAGCCTTTAAGGCTCCAGGAACTCCAATTATGCTGACATTTTTGCTGCAAAAATACACCAAGATCCACTGTGCAGGAACCCAGTGGACTAGCTAATCAGATTTCCTTGGATAATTTGCTCCAAAGGTCAGCTGCCTTTAAAACCAACCAGCACCTCATTATTTGGTGAAGCAGAGTGCGCACAGGCTGGGATTTAGAACTACCCTTCCATGATCAGTGGGTAGATCTGGAATACTTGAACTTAGAGCCTGCCACCTTGCCCTTGACCACAGACTCCTGCAACTTGGTGAACAGTCTCTCCACGGAACAAGCCCCTGGATTTGCAAGCTTTCTGTCTCCAACCTCAGCCTCCTCTGGTGCCCAGGAAGCTCCAAGATGGCAGATTCATCTGCAGCATGTGTGCTGCTGCGAATTTGGGGGATAGGCTTTTACTGCATGTGGATAATAAAGTCCTGGATGGTTTTCCAGACCTAGCTTAAAATACCCAAGTCTGATTCTACAAACCTGCCCCAGCTTCCTTGAAACCTGTCAGGATCATGAAAGACAAGGGAAGACTACAAAGAACCGTGCAGGCTGTGAGGATAGGACTACTGAACACACTTGGATTCTAAACTGCATCCTGGATAGAAAAAGAGAAGGCTGGCAACTTCCAAGTAAAGCCGGAGTCTAGTTAATAGTTAACGGTCCGATGTTGGCTTTCTAGTTGGAACAAATGTATTAGAACAGTGACAGTGGAGGAAAGTGAAACTGGAGATGTTCTCTCGTGTAGATGTGGACAAGGACTCTCTGCCAGACCTTTGTATCAAAGATTGTTGCAAAATATTTCCCATCTATATACCTTGAAATTGGCACTGTTCGTTATTTGGGGTTGGGTGAAAATGATTCCCTTTAGCTTTATTCTGTAGGAAACTTGATAGAACCTTCATGATTGAGTTCGTCTGACTCTTTGTGATCATAAAGGACCGAGCAGCTCTGCCCCACGGGGGCTTTCCAGGCTGTCTCAATATGTAAGGACACAGGCTGCTCCGTCTTCCTCCCATGGAGCCATTGGCAGGCTGGAACCCCTGACCTTTCTGTTGGCAGGTGCACCCTTACCCAGGGCACTGTCAGGGCCCCCTGATCACGTAGCCCAAAAGCCAAGCAAGGTGAAACACCAAGGTCACACTGGAGGACACAGCTAGTCCCAGAACTTCCTTTCCTCGTTTAAAATGACAACAGAGAGTTAAAGGAAATACAAAATAAATTAAAAAGCAGTAGATGCTGCTCCCTCTTTCACAACAGAATTCAAGGGAAAAAAATTCCCAATTTAAGAAATTTTATTCCTCACTGTGATTTTACCACTCCTGTGAAGCTTTCCTGCTCTGAGAGATCACAAAGACAGCAGCAAATGCGTTTGCCTCAGGTTCGACTCCCAGGTCAACCTTTCCACACCCTCGCCGCTTCCCTGTGAGCTCTCTCATGGAAAACAAGGTATTGAGGCGCCCATCGAGAACCAGTCTGTGTATGACAAGGAGTCTCCAAACCAACCGAGACCAGGTCTCTCCCGTGAGACATCAAGAAAAGCAAACTGGGAGGGGTGTTTGGACGGAGTCTTGAAGAAAGCATGGAAAGTGAAGGGAGCTTCTCCAAGGTGAGGGAAGACTGCTGGAAGGAGAAGAAAGAAGCCAAACTTGACCCGTTGCTACCGTAGGTGAAGGGGAAAGAATTGTTGCATAGGGGCATTGAGTTTATGCCAGTGGTGCTAGAATAACTTGGGAAAGGCTATCGATAGTGGCTATATAGCATGAAGTGCCATAATCAATGGCACTGGATGATACGAGCAGAAGGGGAATTGGAGAATGTTCTGCTGTGGATATTTCTGCCACAATTAGGGAAAGAATGACAATCACACGAATAACAATGACCACAAGGAAGAAGAAAATGTTCTAGAATTGAATATGAGGACAACTGCACAACTCTTCTTGATAGGACTGAATTATTGAATTGTATGACCTGTGACTACAATGCTAATAAAACTGTTTTTTTTTTAAGCTAGCGGTTTCTTCTAACCCAAAGCATCACGGATACTTGATAATATTAATAGCAATTACTACCACGAGTTCAGACCATAAATAGGTATTGTCCTTGCTCTAACCTACAAAGAGATACGAATATGTGAATAGGCAGATGAACAAAGGCACCAGCTATAAAGCTAAATATTAAGAAGTTTAAACAGCTGGAAAGAAATACATTCTCTCTCATCGATTTTTCTTTAAGTCTTGGCACCAGTTTCTATTTACCTGAGTGAGAATCTAGTGCAACGTGGTATCCGACTTAGTGCAAAATCAGTTACAAACTTCAGTTATTTTAAGTCAAACATACCCATAGAGGTGTGGTGTCTTAGCAAAGAGTATCTTGATCTCAAGGTCTGCCAGCACCAGAGTCTATTCAGGGACCACACAGAAAGATATAGTAAGGGACAACAGAACCGAGGCCTGGGAACAGAATTCTACCCAGTTTTCTCTATTTAATTCTCCTCTCAGGCAACAAAAAGCCTCCAGGATGCGGAGCCTCTGGCTGCTCCCCTCTATATCACTAGGGGTGCGTGGAGAAGAATTAGAGCAATCGGAACCCTGCAAGGGACATATAATGAGACAAGTGACGTCCCCGGTTGCCGTCCATAGCTTTTCCGGGAGGAAATAGAGAGAGCTGCCTCTTGGCCTTCAAGGATTTAGTGTTCTTCTTTCCTGAGCAGACCTGCTTCAACGCGGGCTGTGTTAGCTTTGTAAGGAGCAGATCCATTTTGATTTCACAGTCCAGGGAGGCCGTGCCATCCAGCCAGATTTTATGGGGCTCCCTGTGTTTACCCACATGCCAATGTCAATTTTCGATAGGCTTACACTCTAAGATAAAGTGTGAAATAGAATTCAAAAAGGGGGGAGCAGATGCCACTATGATGATTGTTGGGTGCTGTTAAGTCCATCGGACTCTCAGCAAACCTACGTACGTCACAAGGACGCAGTGCCTCATCCCGCACCCTCCTCTCAATGGCTGTCATCATCTTCAAGGCCATTGTTGCAGACACGGTGTCCATCCACCTCACTGGGGATCATCCTCTTTTCCCCTGACCCTCTACTTTGCCAGGCATGATAACCAGTTCCAGGCTTTGGCCTCTCCCTGCCAACGTGTCCTAAGTACTCGAGATGAAATGCCCTCATTCTTAATTCTAAAGGGCGCTCTGGCTGTGATTCTTCCAGACAGATTTGTTTGTTCTTCTGGCAGTCCGTGGTGCATTCAGTCTTCTTCAGCAACACCAGAATGCAAATACATCGGCTCTGCAGACTTCCTTATTGTTTGTCCAGTTTTCACATGTAGATGAGGTGAGTTGGGGAGACCCTGAATTGACTCACACACACACACACACACACACACACACACAGACTGTGTTAGGCTGGGTTGTCTGGAGAAACAAATCCAGTGACACTCATAAAAGTATAAGAGTTTTATATGAAGGAGTAATCTTATATCAAGAAGGCATACCAGCCCCGTCCAACTCAAGTCCGTACATCCGATGCAAGCCAGGACCCTCTGCACACTCACGTATCTGCCAGCTGATCCCTCAGGAAGGTGAAGCAGGAAGGTCATAGGCCGGTGGTGCAGAGCCAGGTGGATCCACAGTCAGAGTGCCAACAACTCCCATCGTCCGGTGGCCCACATCAGGCCAAGCCTAGAGGCAGGCACAGCCCTATCCAGCAGTAAGGTGAAGGGGCAAGGAGAAAGGAAGAGTCACAGTTTCTTCCTTATAAGAAGGCCACACCCCCAAGGAAGGCATGATCAGGCTGTGACTTGATTGACAAGTTGGAATCCACCCCGACACCTTCATACAGATTCAAGTTGACAAAGTTTAACTGCCACACACACCTGAGTCCTCAGCTCTTTGACACTTTGTACAAAGAATCTTGGTAGCAAGGCTCTATAGCAAGTGCCACACGACTTGCTCAGAGGAGGACATAGGGACAACTCCTCTGGCTGGAGAGATGGAATTCCTTACTCTTGAAAGTGTGATGCGACCATCAACTCAATTCTGACTCAGAACAACCCTATAGGACAGAAGAGACCTGCCAACAGGATGTCCGATGGTTGTCATCTTTATGGCAGATGGCTGGTAGGTCTGCTCCCATGGAGTGGCGGAGGGGTTCAAATGAAGCTGAGCCCTTGTCCTGGCACCATCAAGGCCCCTGGGAGAGTCAGGGGTGTGTGAAAATAACCAGCGTTCACTCTGGAACGTAAGACATAGTGCTATTCCTTCTGGGACCTTGGAGATCACACCTTTCTCATCAAGAAAGAAGATGAAAGCTAAGGGGAGAGATCAGGCTGGGTTTTAAATCTGTCTTCGAGCAGATTGCAACTCATAGCAAGCCCATGGGGTAGGGTAGAGCTATACTTCAGAAGCTTTTCGACGCTGTGGCCTTTAGAAGTCCATCGATGAAATTTCGGGTGGATTCAACCCCTCCAAACTCCCACTCAGCAGTCAAGCGTATTAACTGCTTACAGGACCCTGGGATTCCATGTTGGCTTCGGTTGTTGCTCTTAGCTCCTGCCGATTCAACCCCGACTCAGAGCTACTCATCCATAATGGGATCTAACCGTTGTAACTCACATCTTTAATCATTTTCTTTGAAGTAACTCACCAGACGTTTCTTCCTACTCTTAACTGGAAGCCCCAAGCCTGCTTTAAAGCATCTGCTCTGACGGCGACAGCTCCCGTGTGATGAGCCCTGGAAACCATCCCATGAACAGTCCGTGGGCTCCTTTGCCCAGCTGTTTTACTCTCACTGTATCTAGCAAGCAGCACAGAGGGGTGTGGAAAGGGCGAGCATCCGGAACAGTCACAGGAACATCTTGAAGGAGGGGATGTCTGAGACGAGCCTCAATGGAACAGCCATCTAACCACAAAAGCAAAGAGGCACACCTGAGCAAAAGTCGGCAGCTGAGAAACAGCAGGCCCCATGAAGAGGCGAGAGTAGCGGGGCAGTGCACACAGGCACGGCTGCTAACAGCAAGTCTGCCAGTTCCCCCAGAAGTGCCTCCCGGGAAGGAAGCCTTGATCATCTGCTTTTGGGAGACCGGAGGTTGAACGCCTGTGTCAGCGCGGTTTCACTCTGACACACAAGGGGTCGCTGTGAGGAGGAACGGCTGAACCACAGCTGGTTTACTGGATGAGGATGAAGACTGGAAAGTCAGTCTGAGTTGGTGAGGGATCGCCACCAGCCCGGTGGGTAGGAGCCTCACGAAGAGGTTGGGCTTTTCAAAAGAGAGGAGATTCTAGTGCCATTTGGGATAAGCAGGGTTCCATCTGGCAATGAGGGGCCCTGGTGGTACCACAGGCTCTGCCTTGGGTGGCTGCTAACTTCAGCAGTTTGAACCCACTGTTGGGTCAGGGACCAGCTGTCAGGGCCTCAAGCCTTCTCCCTGCACATACCAGGAAGCCAAGCTGACGGCCAATTCTCAGAACTGGCTCCAAGAATAAATGTCTTTCCCCTCCACCTGCAACAACTGGACAATTTGACTAAGAAAAAGTAGGACAGCAGTGGAAAATCCCCAGCAGCTGCAGCCCCAACCCCTTCCCTCAGGGACCCTCTTAGGCTCCTCCTTGAAAAACTCTCCACCCTCCTCACTGGATGAGATGTCTCAGGACTAATTGCTAGATTGCAGAACCTCATCCGGGAGCTTCTTTTCTAATAAAAAACTGTTATGGACTCTTAATTTTTTTTCTCTGTTTGTCCTTGTGCCTCAGTTTATGGCTCACCCACCAGTTACTCTGCAGATAGGGGTTGTCTGTAAAGCTTTACAGCCTTGGAAATCTCAAGGGGCAGGCTCACCCCATCCTTGAGGGTCATGATAAGTCAGAGTCAGTTCACTCACAGTGAGTTTGGATATGCAAAAGTGGGCATTTGCTTATCTTGGAGGCTGCCCATGACAAGCATCCAATTGCCTGGACAAAGATCCCTTCTCTACCACCTGCTAGATATCGACCTTTGGACTGTAGGTATGTCTTCTGTAAGCCTGTTTCCTTATATAAAATGGGCAATTAGGGCTACAAGTGGTAGGTTATAAATGCTTTTGAGTGAGAAAAAAAGAGACACTCTTATCACCCGGCACCAGTGGTGTTGGTCCACTGTTCTTATGGATTGCTAGTTTTTAGTGAGTCCCTACAATGAGCAGGAGATTGTGCTAAGAACTTGACATGAATCACCTCACTGAGACCCTACGATAGGGGCCCATTTAATGCATGAAGAAATCGGGGTTTGCTGCAAATCTTGGAGCTACATGCAAATAGAATCATGGAAGAACTAACAACAACACTGAAACGCAAGAAGAGTGTGTGTTAGTCTAGGCAAACTAAAGAAACAAATCCACAGAAACTCATATGTATATGCAAGTTTTATATAAAGGGTAAGTGTACATTAAGAAAGCATCCAAGCCAGTGCAATCCAAGCCCATAGGTCCAATATTAGGCCGTATGTCCGACAACGATCCACAAAGTCCTCCTCCATCTCACGAAACACACACAGTGATACCAACGGCAGAAGGAAAGCAAAATCGGTGAGGGTGTGAGCGTCTCAGCACTGGCAGGGGTCTCCATGCCACTACTACCCAGAGCTGCATCGGGGAAGGTCTATGTGGCTTCTCCTCAGGGATGTCTTGCAGGAAGTGAGTTTTGCCAACTGAAGCAGGGAACTGGCTAAGGCAGCTACACCCTGGTTCAACCATCAGAGAGCAAGAGACCCACGAACTAGAAAGTTGAGGCTCACGGAGCCATTTATATCCCTGCCCTTCAATTAACCTCACTGTGGTTACCGACCCGTTTGGCACAATTAGCCTTAACTATCTCAAAGTGATAGGGCCTGCTAAAAGCCTTGAGTATCAGAGATATAACAGGACAGAGGTAGTCATATGGTTTGCTCACAGGGTCCCTGAGGTGCTTTGCCTGGTCTGGAACCTCAGATGTTGCCCCAATTGCTGCTGTACACAGGGGTCACTTCTGTTTTCAATGTTTAAGTATCAGACTGCCTGTGTAAAACAGTTTCTCCTTACAGTCCTTTGGA
This sequence comes from Nesogale talazaci, assembly GCA_004026705.1. NCBI lineage: Eukaryota > Metazoa > Chordata > Mammalia > Afrosoricida > Tenrecidae > Nesogale > Nesogale talazaci. The sequence goes on from PVJH01019048.1 coordinate 13,612, forward strand.
ATTATAGCCTGAGCTCTTTGTCACCTGGCCAGCTGGACACCTGGTCCTTGGCTAATAGGGAAACAGATGTGGAAGAATGTGAAGAGTTGGGAGACCTGGTGCTCAATTCCCAGTTCTGCCCTGAGCCGCTTCATCATGACACATCCAAAGAGGAGCTCTGGGTCCTCCGTCTGGATCTGCTCTTCCCATGGCCCACCCCAACCCACTCAGAACCCAAACCTGCAGTCACCCCTGCCTCTCTTTGGCTGAGTGTCAGCCCCGGAGCCTGACTGATTCATTTGCCATAGAAATGGAATCCTCTGATCCAAATGCTTCCACAGCCTCTCATCTGACAGCGAGTCAGAGTCCACACCTTCAACAAGCCCTCATCGTCCCCTCCCCCTCGCACCCACGTCACTCTGGCCCTTCTTCCTTGCATTTACCTGAACACACCAAATTCCCACTTCAGGGCCTCTGCTGCTCCTGCTGCCCAGAGTATCTTCCTTTCCCCTGCCTGCCTCCTCTCTCTTGAGCCTCTGCACACATGTTGCCATCAGGTCCATGAAGCCAAGCCTGACTGCCACCCAAGGGTGAGTCACAAGGGTTCTGCCATCTCTGTGGTGGAAATGTATGAAACTGGACACCACAAATGAGTGTCAGTAAGTCCAAGTTTGCCTTCCTTACTGGGTACTCCACCCATGTGAGGAATTATAACTCACAAAAAGAGGCTTTGGTCCTCTAGGAAGGTGCTATGGCAGGGGTTCTTAACCTGTGACTCGAGAACCCTTTGGGGGTCAAACGACCCTTTCACGGGGGTCGCCTAAAACTATGGGAAAACACATACTTCCGTTCGTCTTTGTAACCGAGTCACTGCTCCTCTATCCTTCTCCAAGAGGGTCCATTCATATGCCGATATACCCACCTACAAGTACCCGGCCTGAAGACTGTTACCCATGCTATTACCAAGCTTCAAGACAACATTTCATTGATCCATCATTAGAAAGAAATATTTCACAATATAGAGTGACATACTGATTGTGTGATTCATCATGATGCTTTCATGGGTTCAATTTGTCACGATGAAAAGACATCCGCCAATCAGAGAGTTACATGACGACTCATCACAGTAGCAAAATGAAAGTTATGAAGCAACAACAAAAAATCATTTTAAGGTCAGGGTCACCACCACATGAGGAACTATATGAATGGATCTCAGCCTTATGAAGGTTGAGAACCACTGTGCTACGGGGATGGGAGTAAGAGAGAGGTCCGCCAGACCTAGGACCCGAACCAGCTGCTGTCAAGTCCGATTCCACTGGCGGAGAACCGACGGGTGCTGAGTTAAACTGCTCCATCGGGTTGTCGGGATCGTGGTGTGTCAGACGCTGAGCACCAGGACTTTCTTCCAACGTGCCCGGATGCATCCCCAACCTTGGGGCCAGCAGTCGAATGCTGAGCCAATAGTGGTCGTCGGCCTTCTACCGGAGGAAAAGCGTCAGACTGACTCGAGAAACAATAACTGACCCAGAGGCAATGCCTATGCCTGTTTGTGAACAAGATCTTTCAGGAGCAGCCCTGCCTCGCCGTCACCTTCACGTGCATTCCAAAGACCGACCTTTCAGCACGAGCGGCGGCACTGAACCATCACACCACCCAGGGCTTCTGTCGGACACACAACGGATACCCAGAGAAGGACACGCATGGCCGAACATCCGTGAGCTCCAGACACTCCCAAACAATCCCCGCAGCACAGGGAAGATGCCTCGCTTTTATCTTGCAAGCTCTCCAAAGGTCACGCACGCAGGCTGAGGGGGGTGTGCGCGGTGAGACAATGAAGACAAACATGCCAGTCGGCAGAGTTAAGCGACGCTTCACTCACCTCTGCCATCAGTGGGTTTTCCCCCCACCTGGTGGCACACAGACCCATGCTCGCACCCAGCCACGGTCTCTCTAATTGACCCCCCTGAACGTCACCATTCAAGCTCATCTCCAGACACGCCAGCACTTCCCAGGGAAGCTGGCCTGCCTGGAATGAACGGCCTTTCACCTTCCCTCCTTTTCCCTTGGGCTGTTTCCAGCAAAGAGCAGTGAGTGTTTAAATGAGGGTTTGATCAATGGAGGCCAGGTTGATATTGATAAAGCAGCTGCGGTTTCTGCAAATCATCCGGCACTCATAGATACTGAAGATTAATCCTAGCAAATACAGGGCAAGGGGTTGGGGGGGAGGGAGAGGAGAGCCAAAAAGCAAGTCGATTTAGTCTCCGATTATTACTTTCTCCAAAAAAGCACTGAAGAGTCAAAAGTTTAACTGATGTACATTAGACAGGGAGACAAATCCAGAAATATCACCCAATTACCCACGCGCTTCTAGAAGGTATTTTTCATGACAGCAGGTGGGTTTGCCTTTTGCTAAAGGTGGGTTTGCTAAAGCAGGAAGGAGACAAGACACCCTAAGAGGGGCTTGGCTTGGTCCAGCTCACAAACTCTGACCTCAGCAGACAGATTAAAGCCTGAGTCTATGTCTTCAATCTAGAGCATGTCCTTCAAAGCACCTTCCCACCGATTCAAGGCATGTTCATTTTACCCCGTATATATCTTTCTCAAGTATGCTGTGTTTCTTCCCAGAAGAAGGTCTTTTGCTTGCTAGTTTGTTTTGCAAAGAAATAAAGGAAAAAGTACTTAGCCTCTCCAGTTCTTGGATTTTACATTGAGAAAGTGAGTACAAACTCTAGATGTAGCAACAGCAAGGTTCCTCAATTCAGTACCTGTTAACTGATTCTGGGTTGGCGGGGTGGGATTGGGGGGGGGAGGGTCTTTACTGTGCATTTATTTGGCCACACCTCTACCCTTCAGGCCCCCAAGTAACTCCAGGCATTGCCGAAAGTCCTCTTGGAGCTAATACTACTGACGTGTAAAGTACAAAACAAACCTGCTTTCAATGAGTCGATTCGGACTCATAGCCATCCTACAGGAGGTTTCAAAGACTCTATCTTTACAGGAACATACAGCCTCAGCTTCTTTCTACAAGGTGACTGGTGGGCTTGAACCACTGACCTTGAAGGTAGCAATCCAGTGCCTAACCCACAGCACCACCAGGGCTCTTAAATGCACAAGTATATAACAAAGCATAGAGAAGTACTGAAGAAGTGTTCATCACAAATGTCCTTCCTTGGAATGATGTTTTAGGTCTTAAAGGTTTGAGCATTCATCTAAATGAGGCCTCAACTAGGTTCACAGGGAAAATCACACCATCCTGTGATTGTAAATTTTAAAAGGATTGTAAATTATAAAATCCCAATTCAAAGGAGAGAAAGGTATCAGAGTTTAAATTGTGAACACCTGGTTTGCAGAAAGCTATGTATGGGAGTGGGAGCCCCAAATCTATTTACAGGATCCACACATGAATTAAGCCTCCAGGGAAGCTCCTCTGATCATAGTTGAGGGATATGAACAGCCTGCTATCAGGCAAACACCACTGTAAATCAACTGTAACATCAACTGTGGCAGACATAGTTTGGTTAAAAGGTAATATAATTTGCTCTCCCTTTGGACCCATTTTAAAGTTGTTTCTGTTATAACTATATAGAAGGTAGGTGATGTTAGAATGATAGATAGATAATAGATAGATAGATAGATAGATAGATAGATAGGCAGATAGATAGATAAGATGAAATGTCATAGATTAAGCCTCTGGTGAAGTCCCTCTGACCACAGACCAGGGATGTGAATAGCCTTGCTATCATGCAAAATGCATCTGGAAAGTGGATTGCAAATTCAGTTAGGTTAAAACTTAACACCCGGCTGAGTCTCAGTGGCATACTGGCTGTGCACAGGACTGAGACCCACTGGGTTGGAGGTTCAAATCCAGCAGCAAGGCTGGGCTTTCTATTCCCACCACTAGAGGCCAGTGATGCCCCCCCCCCAAAAAAAAAAGCTTAACACCTTATTTTTTACCTATTTTAAATTTGACCTATTGACTCTTTTGACCTATTTTAAATTTGTTCTAGTTTTCAATATCTTCTGCTTTCTTTTCTACTGAGGCTTTTGCCTGTTGTTGTTGTTGTGGTTGTGGTTTTCTTTTTTAGGTGGTTTTCTGTATATGTAATCCAGCGTACATACATCTATAGAAACGGTAGCTGGATTAATGGTTCCTTGGGGGGTATGGTAGGAAAGATTGGCTGGGGTGGAGGAGGCAGAGGGGACACGAAGCATGAGACACTAATAGCGATGAGTACAAGAATGAAGAAAATGTTCTAAATGGACTGTAGACGGTGATACGTGAACAACTCTTCTTAATATGATAAAACTACTGAATCATACAGTTTATGAATGATCTACCAATACAAACACTGGGGGCAGGGGGGGAGATCCTCTTCCTTGTAGTTCATCTGAACAACAAAAACCCAATCTCCAAACCATGGTGCCCACTCTGACCTCTTCATTCACATCCCGGACCCAGCCAGAGAAACCGTGGCATAGCTTTCACACCGGGAGACCACAAAGCACGAAGCGAGAGTCAGGGCAGGCTGCGTGGGCCTCCAGCCTGTGTGGTCACCCAAAGTCCCAGGCTTAAAAGGACCCCCCCTCTGTGGTTGAAATCTTGAGATTCTTGATACCTTTTGAATGAGCGGTCACTACATGTTCCTTCTGCATTGCTATGGCTACTACCAGTTGCCATGGGGCTGATATTCTGACTCAGGGTGACCGCAGGTGCGCTGGAGGACAACGGTATGCCATAGGGTTTCCCATGGCTGATTCTCCAGTCGATTGGCAAGAGGTACCTTTTCTTCCAAGGTGCCTCTGGATGGATTCAAGCAGCCAACCTTCCTGTTAGCCCCTGAGCACATTGACCTGTTGTGCCACACAGGGACTCCTCATTTCCCTCTGGGGCTCACAAATGATGGGGCTGATTCTACACAGGATGCTTATAGGTTCCTGGGCTTCACTGCTGTTCACCAGATCTGCTGGGTATCAAAGCTGGTATGAGAGACCATTTCCGATGCTCTGTTTTAAAACGAGAGAGAGCGAGAAAGGGAGAGTTCTCTCCAAGACTTGGGAGATTCTCATTAAAAGTCATCCCTGCTTTTCAATGCAAAAAATGTAGGGCAGAGGCCCAAGATAAATTGGAGGACAAAACCCTGACACCATCCCAGAGAGTCAAGTGACTTCGTGGAAATTAATTCAAAAGTACTTAAAATATTTAAATTGTCTAACCTTTCCATTTTTACGTCTAAATGAGCTGAGAAAGGGGGGACATGCAGGATTATTTGAGAGGAATAATAAAGGACAATTTTTGTACAGCTAAAATCACATGCCTGAAATCTCAACTTGCTTTAGGAAAGGCAACAAGCATGGCGTGGTATTTTCAGGGGGACCAAGCTCCTAGGGTCATTGACACCAGGTCCATTGGCATGACATAGTCCACAAACACTTTGTCATACATCCGATTTTGATGAGGAGTGATTGGGTCCTACAAGCTCATGAGCATCCATCTACAGTGTGATTGTTAGTCTCTCCTTTCTAGAAGAGAGAAGCATAGTGAAAACCCGAAGCCAGAAGGAAGCAAATAGCTCAAGGAACTCACGGACCACAGGATCCTAGGTCTCTGTGAGCCTAAGACCAGAAGAATCAGATCAGCAGTTCTCAACCTGTGGGTTGAGACCCCTTTGGTGGTCGATCACCCCTTTCACAGGGGTCATCTAAGACCATCAGAAAACACATATTTCCAGGGGTCTTAGGAACCAAGACACTGCTCCTCTCGCTGTCTCTAGGTGGGTCCGCCCACATACGAGTACCAGTGTGAAGATTATTACACAGGCCACACCATGCTTCCAGATAAAATTTCATTTATCCGTCATTAGAAATAAATATGTCACAATATATAATTGCATATTGTTTTATGCTTAATCACGATGCTTTCACAATGCTCAGTGTGTCACAGTGAAAATACATGCTGCCTATCAGATATTTGCATGCTGATTCATCATAGTAGCATAGTAGACAATGATGAACAAAAATAATTTTATGGTTGAGGTCACCACATGAGGAATTGTATTAAATGGTCTCGGCATTTGGAAGGTTGAGAACCACTGTCCTAGAGAAAGTGTGTGTATGGTGAGGGGCAGGGGGATGCAGAACAAGACTTAAAAGCGTACAAAGGTCGATGTTTACTGGTTGGGTCGAGAATGGTGGGAATGTTCAGACAATAGACCTTAGACACCCAGTCAGTCTAAAACCGACCTCGCCACTATGGATTAATTCTCAACTTAGATAATATACATAGGTCCAAGAGTGCAACACAGCACTGGGGAAGCACAGACCCTTTGAGTATTCAAACACGTGAGGTCCAAAGGCAGCATTTTCCAAGGGTCACATTCAGAAGGGTCAGGGGAAGAGGAAGGGAAAGCGGAAACCCCAGGAGGAAGTGGGGTGAATGAGACCTATTAGCACCTGGAGAAGGGGTCACAATGAATGAGATGTGACAAAAATGTGTATGAATTGTTGGATGTGAAACTGATCTGTAAACCTTCACCCACATCACAATAAGTTTATCAAAAATGTTTTTTTAAATGTTTGATGAACTGGCATTTTTTAAAAAATCATTTTATTGGGGCTCATACAACTCTTATCACAATCCAGATATCATCCATTGTGCCAAGCATATTTATACATTTTTTTTGGCATCAATGCCCTGGTGGGAGTAGGAAGCCCAGCCTTGCTCCTGGAGAGCTGCTGCTGGACTTGAATGACCAACCCTGTGGGCCACAGTTCCGTACACAACCACTACGCCACCAGGGCTCAGCCTATTTGTACATTTTTTTGCCCTCATCATTCTCCAAACATTTGCTTGTTACTTGAGTCCTGGGTATAAGCTCCTCATTTTCCCCCTGCATTCCTGGCCCGCCTCCCTCATGAACCCTGGATAATTTATGTATTATTCTTATTATTTTGTCATGCCTTACACTGTCCAATGTCTCCCTTCACCTACTTTTTTATTGTCTGATATCCAGGGAGGGGGTTCTATGTAGATCCTTATAATCGGTTCCCCCTTTCTACTCCACCTTCCCTCCACCGTACCACTACTCTCACCATTGGTCTTCATCTGTCCTGGATTCCCTGTGTTTCCAGTTCTTATCAGTACCAGTGTACATCCTCTGGTCTAGCTGGGTTTGTAAGGTAGAATGGGGATCATGAGAGTTGGGAGGGAAGGAAGCATTGAAGAACTGGAGGAATGCTGTATGTTTCATTGCTGCTACACTGCACTCTGACTGGCTCATCTCTTCCCTGTGACCCTTCTGAAAGGGGATGTTCAGCTGCCTATAGATGGGCTTTGGGTGCCCACTCCACAGTCCGCTTTATTCACAATGATATGATTTTTTGTCTTTGATGACCGATGCCTGATCCCTCCAACACCTCATGGTCACACAGGCTGGTGTGCTTCTTCCATGTGGGTTTTATTGCTTCTGAGCTAGAGGACCACTTGTTTACCTTCAAACCTTGAAGACCCAGATGCTATCTATATCTTTTGATAGCTGAGTACCATTAGCTTTTTTTTTTTACCACATTCGTTTATGCACCCATTTGTCTTCAGCAATCGTGTCAGGAAAGTGAGCATCATGGAATGACCTGGCAGTTTTTTGTGTGTGCCTGGGAAAAACAAGTCCCCACAGTAGGCATGTTGCCAGGAAGATTGTCCAATCACAAATCACACAGAATTCGCAGAAGTTGATGTGATGGTTTTTGGTGGTGGTGGTGTTTTTTCATTTTTAATCCTACATGTCCTCCATGTCCTCCAAATGTTTCTCCCGTCAAAAGGGGAGAAAAAGTGAAGTGAAGCGCTAAACTGGTTTTTTATGTGAGGAATGTTCCAGGCTTCATGTGAATGCCTTACTTAATTAGCTTTCAGGAAACGAGACAGACGGTCCTTGCAAGCAGTCAACTCAGGGTAATGATATCATATACAGATCCAGCATCCTACTGGGTTAGACACATGGTCTCTATTTTAGCAGGCAAAACAGAAGCAGCACCCGTGCCAGCAATTGCCCGAAACATGTTCCAAGCACTTGACTGTGCTGGGTCCTGAAGCCCACCTGTCAGAGGAGGTGATGAAACTTCAGAAGCTTTGGCAGGACCACCGAGTGTAGGAAAATGCTTCTAAAAAAAAACTCTCATCTTGTATAAATATCTTTGACTAGATGAGAAATGTTTGGTCTTTTTAAAAAAAATAGATTTCTGTGTTCCATGGTGTGTTTTCTTTTGTTTATAACTTGCTCGGTGATTGTCATGCTGAGACCCTGAAAGCACTTGGGAAAGAAATGCGGTCGGTAATGGGCACTGGAAAAAGCTCAGCTGACTAATAGCACGGAAAAGGCTTTGGAGAGGCCATCGAGCTACCCAGGAGATGGAAGGAGGAACACAGTTGGAGAGGGAAGAGAAGGATCTAGAAAGCTGTGTGTGCCACGAAGCCATCCCGTCCTAAAGCTGCAGTCTGCCGTGAACTCCCCAGTGTTGTTCTGGAGAGATTTCCTGTGGGGCTTTGGGCTCACTCCGAGGAGACAGAGATAGTGAGGGAGCTTTGCGGAGTGAACGGGGCCCTGAGAGCAGGAAATCTAGATAGGTGGGTGAGGAAATTCACACGAGTCCTGGGAGCCCTGTCTGCAGACGCTTTGCTTAGATTTTCAAGGCGCAAAGGAACCCCAGCAGACAGCTGGGTGATGCCATTGCTACAGCCACCTGTAAATGATTTGCTATGACTGTGTTCCAGTAAAACTTTATTGATAAAAACAGTGGCAAGTGAAATTTGGCCCATGGGCCATTGCTTGATAACCTTTGTTTTATAATGTTTTCCCTAATCCCAAGAATGATTAAGCTGCAATTCCCCACATTGAGAACTGTCCTTCCCCTGTCTTTTCCCTGTCTTTCCTGAAGTTTCTCTAGCCAGGGGCCTGCGGGCCACATATGGCCCACCAAGGACATTTATTCAGCCCGCCAGTTGTTTTTGCTGCCGCTGCTGTCCTGCTTAGCATCCTGGGCCTACAGTGAATTTGTTCATAGTTGTTTAAAAAAAAAAAAAACTATAGTCCAGCCTTCCAACAGTCTGAGGGAAAGTGAACTGGCCCCCTGTTTAAAAAGTTTGAGGACCCTTGCCTAGCCCATTAAACTAGTTGTACTCAAACCTATGCCTCAGAGACTGCTTCGACCAGGAACCAAACTAAGACTGTCAGGATACTTGTGGCTACCAACACCAGAGAGTTGAACTCAAGTTGAACTCGAGATGACATCAAGATGATGTAAATGATACAGGTCTTTGAGGCCTTCCACAAGAAAGTCCGCCCTAAGTGTTACAAGCATGTTGATACCATGATGTGAAGCCAATGGGTGCTTTTCTGGTCATGGCTCATAGCTCAAAGAGACACGGAATGAGCATGAATGGTTACATCAAAAGAGGTCCAGGCTCTGCAGTGTGGAGAAATAAGGGATGACCATCTCTGGACATACTTTTAGCTGATGCATGAACAAAGTTCCATTCATCTCCCCATTTGGTCCCACAAAACAAGCCCATGTGAAAATAAGGTCTGGTACTAATTATTTAAACTACATTGATCCTAGTCTGCATTGAAGAAAAGGTATTGTAAGGGCTTGCAATAAGGCAACCCAAAAATGAAAGCAGAAAAAAGTTTATAAATATCCAAGTGATTAAGCATGCGCTTTGGTTTGGAACTTCCTAACAGGCATGGTTAAAAAAAAAAAAAAAAAAAGACTAGACCATTCAGGGGTTTTAAAGAATGGTGTTGCATCACAAAATGAAAGCTGTGTATCATGCGAGACAGTGATTTTTCTTAATGGAATTCATTTTTAAAAATTCCATTTGGATCGCTATACAAAGAGTGATTAATCGCTCTTATGATCATTCTGTAGAAGATGGAGAATGCCCTCGTTCATCTTGATGAGCCTTGCATCGAGTTTTCATAAAAAGCCAAAGGTTTGACCCAGGTGGGAGCCAGGTAAGAACACCCGCAAGGGTCACATCCATCCAGCATGGTACTGGAGAACGCAGTCAGCATTGCTGTTGTTAGATGCTGCCAAGGCAGAACCTGCCGACACTGGCCTAACACCTCACTGCCTGGCCCTGCGTGTGCCTAGGCAAAAATAACAACAACAATAACAACAATGTCTTAGAACTAAAAGGAAATAATCACTATTCAGTGATGACATAATGTAAACATAAAAATACAAAGAATATGGGCTGAGCCCCAGTGGCGTAGTGGTTGAGTGTGGGACTGTGGCCCACTTGCTTGGCGGTTCAATTCCAGCAGCAGCTCTCCAGGAGCAAGGCTGGGTTGCTCCCACGACCACCAGAGGGCAGTGATGACCCCCCCCCCCAAATTACAAAGAATATGTAGTGAAAACACTAAACTTAATGAATGATTTTGGCAAAGTCATGGAATACAGAATACGAAAATAAGTTTTCTAAGTGCTAGCAACAGTTAGAAAATGAAAGTTAAAAACACTATTTATCGTAGTGTGTTTTTTTTAATAATGCCTAGCCAAGAATAAACTGTCATTTCTGTGTATAACTTCCAGAGTGAGAAGTGCAAAATATTTCTAATTTTTTAACTACTTTAATAAGAGAAAGTTTAGGGATTAGAATGCTTGATACTTTCACAAAAGAAACCCCTGTTATCTACAGAACTATTGTTATCCCAGTCAAAACCCCAGTTAGTTTTTTTTAATGCCTTTCAAAAAAATAGGCAAAATGATTGTAAGATGTGCTTGAAAAAGCAAAGCACCAGAAAACGTGAAGGGAATTTTGAAGGAAAGTAAAGCTAAAAGACTTTCACTTCCAATATATCGACATTCGTTGTAAAAGCATGATCATTAGGACAGGGTGGTCCAACCACAAGATAAGCAAATAGGTCCGTGAGAAAGCCCAAGCAGAAGAGAAAGTTCAGAATATTTTTGACAAAGACAGGATAATTCAAAAAGAACAATGATCTTTTCAATGGCTAGTGATCGATCGATCAGCTATTAATGTCAAATGTCAGCAATGATGTGGAGTTGCCAGAATGCTCAGACATTGCTGGCAGATGGTGTGACTTAATATAACAGTGTTGGGTGAACTATTCAACTAGATCTCTTAAGCCTGACCATATGTATGTTACCGCTGTCATGAGGGGCTCTCAAGTCTGTTCCGACTCATAGAGACACAAAACCAAACAATGCACTGCTTGGTTCTGCGGCTGCTTCTCAATTGTTCTACTTGAGCCAACTGTGGCCACCACGGCATCACCCCATCCCATGGTCTTCCTCTTGTTCAGACCCGCTACTTTAACAAGCGTGATGTCTTTGTCCAGGAATGATAAATCCAGAGAATGTGAGAAGTGTATCCTTGCTTCTAAGAAGTCTTCTGGCTGTCTACAACACAGCACTGTCATGTTCTGCGGGATAAACACAACATAAACCATACATACTTCCACCGAAATATAAGACATCCAAATGTCGAGAGCAGCTTTATTCATGGTCATCATAAACTGAAAACAACCCTTATGTCCATCCATTGTAGTTTTATGATACTGTTGTTGTTGCTGTTGTTGTTGTTTTGTTGTTGTTGTTGTTGTGAGGTGGCATCTGGTCAATTCTGACTCCTAATGACCTTATATAGAGAACAGAACAAAACACCTGTTCTCAGGTCTGTGTTTTCTCTCTTCCATGGCACCTTCCATCCAATCTTGTCCTGTCTGGTGTTGTATTCATTTCCTCAAAGCACTTCGAAGTTAATGGCTTAAAAAGACAAAAGTGCATTCTCTTGCCATTCTAGAAGCCAGACTCTAAAGCATAGTTCACTGAGCCATCATCAAGAATTGTCAGGGTCTCTGGAGTTGCTGGGGGACAATGCATCCCATGCCAACAATAGAAAGCTGTTAACATGCCTTTGCTTGTGGCACCATCACTGGAGGAGCCTCTGCTCATCTTCACATGGCCTTCTTCTTTTCAGTTGGTGCAATCTCCTGCTGGTCTCTTATGATGGTGTGATGGGATCCGTGGCCCCACAGGATCATATAAGATCATCTCCCTGTAGTGTCCGGTGATTAGGATCTTTGTGTGGCCATTATTCAGCATACTACAGGTCTGCTCACTGTTGGGTACTAAGTCCTTTCAAGCAGAGGCTATCTCTGGGAATTTTCAAATGGTCTCACATTCCTCCTCTCCAGAGATGTGCTCACCATACTTCCCCTTAAATCAATGAACTAACTCTGTGATGGCTTCAACTTGTCGATATGGCAGAATCCTTGGATGACTTGCTCTTTTACGAACCCAAATGGCCCATCCTGGGATGCCTTGGAAGAAAAGCCTACACTCCAGCCTGCAATCCATTCCCAAAGGTCATGGCCATGAAAACTTTGTGGGGGATGGTTCTACTTTGACATATGTGGAATTCCATAAGTCAAAACTGGTTCAACAGAACTGGTGGTGTTTTTTTTTGTTTGTAATACAATGTGGCAGAAATCAAGTTCTACCAGCTTTGGGTACAGGTTTTACGAGACCGTCAGTCTATATTTCTTATCTCTCAGTGCAATTTACTCTTTGCACCCAGTCATTTTCCTATGAAAAGTCCAAACCCCAAGGAGAGATCACAAGAAGATGACCCAGTGATATGCTACCAGAGACCCTTGCCAAAATCCAACATGAGCTGTGAATTATGTGTTGAAGCATATTGATCAACTCTCTCAGTCATTATCTGACTACAATTGCATGCAAAATTCAAGATGTGTGGAGGTCTTAATGTCCAGCGAAGGTGCAATAGATAAAACAAGTCATAGAAATGTAAGCTAAAATGTTGGGCTAAGAGGAACTGATACTAGAGGCTCAAGTATAAAGAAAATGTTTTGGAAATGTTAATGGCAACGTATGTACATGTGTGCTTAATGCAACTGAATGATGGATTATCATAAGATTTATAAGCGCCCCCCAATAAAATGATTGATTTTTAAAAGTTGGGTTAGAGATCAATAGAAAGACAGTAGGAAGGTTATTTAGAAACAAATTTTCTAGAACCTTGGCTGAGGTGAAGAGTTGGTAAATAGAGTGTTGAATAGGACTAAGTTTGACAGATATTTTGGTGTTTGCTAGCTTTGAAGTTCACGGGTTGTGTGCATCATTGATTTTCCTTTTAACCAGTCTTTTATTGAGAACAAACAATAGATTGAGCATCTAGAGTCCCTACCAATTCCGAAATGGGGTTGGAGGATATTCAGTACTGAGCAAGTTCCCTCCCTCATGTAACTTAAGTCTATTGTGATCCATTCCAAATTGAAGTGATCCTGTTGGGGGGGTCCTCAAACTTTTTAAACAGGGGCCAGTTCACTGTCCCTCAGACTATTTGAGAGCTAGACTATAACTTAAAAACAAACTATGGCGGGATTGTGGCCCACTGGGTTGGCGGTTCAAATCCAGCAGCAGCTCTCCAGGAGCAAGGCTGGACCTCCTACTCCCAACAGAGGACAGTGATGCCCAAAAACAAAAAATAAAAACAAAACAAGACAAAAACTATGAAAAAGTTCACTGCAGCCCCGGAATGAGTCAGCTGCTAAGCAGGACAGGCATGGGTGGCAAAAAAATTTTTGAGGACCCCTGCTATAGATCATCAGATAACTTCCTCAATAAAAGTTCCTATTGATGGGAACAGACTATACTTTTTTCTCCTGCGGAGCATTTCCCAAAAAAAAAAAGTACTTAACCAGCATGCCACCAGGGATCCTCATATACAGTTTACAACTGTCATATAGTAAGGGAAACCTCAAAAGCACAGGTAGGTATTTTGAGGATGCCTAATAAGTGGCAACCCAGGACAACCATATATTTTACTACTTTAACATCCTTCTTTCTTTCTTTTGGCACGTCTTGATCTCGTAGGCATTGCTCTGCTTTTATGAAGGAGTATTATTCGAAGTTAGGTCCTAAAACCAACCCCCATTGTAAAAACAGTGTCCAGTGTTAAGAGTGTGAATAGTGTTAAGAGTTTAGTGTGTACAAGGTAACAATTCATATATTGTGGTTTGAAGACAACCTGTACTTTTCTCAGTAGTGTTCTAAATTATTGGCTAAATTAATCACACTACCAACATAATTACCTTATGCCCCAGAGGGACGATTTATAATGCTCTCTCACATAAAATGAAGTCTCCAAAATGAACCAGAGACTACATATATATAAATCACCGATCTATAAATGGAGCTTGGATTCATACTTAATTCCTATCCCAATCTAAGAACAGTCAGTTCTATGACACAGTCATGTTCAATGTTTTCCCTCATGAAGAGATCACTGAAGATCATGGATGCTATAAGAAAGTGTAGTGAAGAAAACAGGTGGTACCTAGCTATCAGAAAGAATAGCATCTGGGGTCTTAAAGACTGGTCTTAGGAGAAAAAAAAAGACTGGTCTACACCAGTCCCAGTGAGACATCAACTAAATCCACGTGGAAGAAGCAAACCAGCCTGGTGATCCAACAATGATAATGATTAAAATCCAAATCCGAAGGAGGGAATGGTAACTGATTGTGATACCGTTGTATCACAATGGAGGGAATGACAGCAAATTGTGAAAATCCAGTTTGCAGAAGGCGATGGATGCCATGCAAGCCCCAGATCTATTTTCAGTGTCTCCACATGGATTAACCCTCCAGTGAATTCCTTCTGAACATAGTCCAGGGATGTGAGCAGCCTTGCTAAGCAGACAGAGAACACTATAAAATTGACTATGGGATATGTGGTTGTTAAAATGCAATACTTTATCATTTGATCTCCCTTTTGATTCATTCTGAAGTTATTTCCATTTTTAATATTTTCTGCTTTCTTTTTGGTTAAGGTTTATCTATGTGCTGTCCCATCATTGTTGGGTTTTTTGTTTATTTCTTGATTTTGTTTTGTCTATAATATCCAGGGTAGATAAATCTATAGAGACACTAATTGGATTGATCATTGACACGTGGCATGGCAAGGGAGGGGCTAACAATGTGCAAAAAAAGAAAATGTCCTGAAATTGATGGTGGTGATGATTGCACAAATGTTCTTCATCTGACTGCAAGAGTAAATTATAGATGTGAAGTATATTCCAATGAAACTACTTTTTAAAATCACAGGTAAGATGTCAACGCCTCCATTCCTGACCTTAATTACTTCCTTCTGGAGTTATAATGACAAGCATATAATTTTCTAAAAAGGTTAGACCACTGAATACAAAAACAGATGAGGTTCAGGCCATAAATCAAGGAAAATTAACTTGGCAAAGTCTTTCCATTAATTTTGTGGTGACTGTTAACATTTCCTGTCATGGGGAGATGAATGGGTAGGTCCCTTCTGTCCAATGACTGAGCCACCTCCGAGAGGCACAGGAATGGGAAAGCAGGGGTGCCTGTGTTGAGAGGAGAGTCATCCTGACACTTCAGCACCTCAGAACCACCATGAATGTTTTTCACCAAATGGTTCAGCTGGACTAATGCACCTGGATGAGGGCCAGCGCGGCAGGGGATCAAGGATTCAGCTCTTCATGATTCATACGCCAAGTCCACATTGTACCAAATTACTAAGCATCATTAACTGCCATCATCTTGATTAATCATTTTTCCCTCTTTAGAAAACAAGACCTGGATCTTCCCCCCGCCCCCCTTCATGATAGAATATTCAAACTTAATGTAATGAGTATTAGAAAAGTAGGAACATGGTTTTAAAAACCACGCACCATCCCCGTGTGGTGGCCATGGAACTTCCCTACCCAGAAACCTCCTCTGGAAGCAGAGCCGATGGACAATCTACAGCCGCTATACCTTTGGACCAACCTTGCTTTTCCCCATTGGGGGTAGAACATATCTAGTTAAGAGCATGGTACCCAGAATTTGTCCAACAAGCAAATCTGTTTCATGGCTGAAACCTTCTCTGAATTGTACTGAAGCTGAAGGCCCTTCTTACCCAACCCCTCTTGCTGCCCGTCCACTTTCACAGATGTGAGACCTGCATTTTGTCTGACGGCTCTCCCCAATCGAAGCTGTTCTCCTTCATGGCCTCTGATCCATTCCTTGCATGATTAATCTTTTCTGGGATTTTAATTCTCAGAGTACGTGACCCAACACATCTGCCATCCAGAGAAGGTACACTGTTATCCTGTGTATTTTTATCCTTTAAAAAATTTCATGGTGTGCACTGATAGAGTTGTCATTTCGTTCCTCACCCACCCCACCCCATGCCCCCCCTACACACACACACATTTTGCATTACAATATGTTTTGGTTCATGTTCTCATGTTTCATGTTTCAGTTATATTATTTATACTCCCTATCATTTCATTGTATAGAAGTAATCATAATGATAGACTCTTTGACATTCAAGATCTCAGCCATTTTTTTTCTCCTGCATCTTTTTTCTTCTTCTGTGGGTGTTTTGGGAAAGTTGTTCAAAATAGATGTGTTCTAAGGACCTTTGTACAAGAGGAGGTGGCTCTCAGGGGCTACCTGGCATGGAGACAGAAAGACTTTGTCAAAAATCAGAACATCTGAGTTCTGACTGTGATGCTGCTACAGTCACCTCCTGATTTAAGTCCCCTCACTTCTGTGGGCTTCTCTGCTTCTTCAACCATCAAATGAGTATACTATCAATAATTATTCTTTGTTTCTAGTAAGTTTAATGTATATCATCTTTTATTTCAAGGAGTTTAATGTTAACTTGTTCATGAAGGCAAAACTAAAAAAATGCTCTATCCACTATGGTTAGAAAACTCTGGCTTAAATATGGCTAACAGGACTTAGCAAAGCCTTCATTAGAATAAAATATAAAATAAAAATATAGTGTGAAACTCCCAGAGAGAGTGCCTATAGCATGAAGCATGTCTCAAGCTCATGTGTCCATAAATGCCTTTGGGATTCCAAATATGTTAAATGGCTGAGCACGAGGCTCAAATTTATGGAGACCTGAACCCCCAACTCCAAAAGGCTTCAAGGAAGAAGCCAACACTCCCATCATCCCCCACTCCAAGGCTCTCATGGGCTCTTCCGATATTCACATCACAGTTGCTTGGAATCACATGGCCAGCAGGGATGAGAGCCTGCAGCCACTTCCCAGGACTGCACAACTGCTGTGTTAGAAAGTGGCTCTCCTCTAGACAAAGACACAGGTGGGAACACCTGCCTGCTGGGTCCTGCTTGGCCCACATGTGGCTCTTCAGCATCACCATGTAGAGCCTATTCCTTGGGCTGTATTCAAGAATCAAAGATGCCAACTGTCTGTGGTAGGAGTAACAACAGAGCCGATGTTGTAAAGGAACCAGGATTTGGTCTCTTTGTGAAGCGGGATGACTGATGGATTTGAACAGCCCACCTTACAGTTAGCAGCCCAACACTTAATCCTCAACACCACCAGGGATCCTTTCTGAAAGGTCATCAAACTCAAAGCCCGCACTATCTTGGAGTCTACTCTGACTGAAGTCCTAACAGATTACAAACGCAGACACACATAGGTTTGCTATGAATGGGAATCATCTGAACAGTGATGTCCTTGTTGCTTATTGATCTTTTTGGTTGGGGGGGGGGTGCTTTTTGAGGAGGTTAATCATTTTATTGGGGGTTCTTATAGCTCTTTTCACAATCCATCTATCCATTGTGTCAAGCACATTTATACATATTGTTCTCAGCATCATTTTAAAAACATTACCTTTCTACTTGAGTCCTTGGTATCATCAGCTCATTTCCCCACCTCCCCTCCCTCCCTCATGAATGCTTGATAATTTTTTTATTTCATATATTACTCTGACTGACGTCTCCCTTCACCCACTTTTCCGTTGTTCACCCCGCCCCCTTTGTTTTTGCATTTTTACAGCTTTGGGGGTCAAGAAATATCCCAAGCTTTTCTTCCAAGGAGTAATTTTACCACCCCATTTTTCCTGCTACCCTTTCTCCCATCCCACAACCCTACCTGCTCCCATTACAGTCTTTGGGAAGGACTGAAATGCAAACCATACTCTTTTTGCTAGCATTCACTCACTCTTTTCATCCACTACCCCACCTCTCTGGTCTCCCCCACCCCACAAAAAAACCCTCACTTATCACGTTGGTTTGCTCATCTCTCCCACACGCCACACAGTTGGGTAAATAAGTTCTGTGTTCAATCTTTTAACGGCGTTATTCAATTTACTCAAGCCAATGTGAATACTTCCCCTGGTTTCCATGACAACCCCTCAGCACATTCAGTCTTCATATAAATGAGTTATTGCTTCTATGTTCTCATACCCTAAGACAATGGGGAAATTAACATAATGTGGTCATACAAAAAAAATAAAAGAAAGAAAAGAAAAACAATCAAAATCCTCATATCCTCCCCAGAAATTCATAGATAGTGTTTGGTGGGAAAGAACCAAAGAGAAATGAGGCCTTCACTCACGTCTGACAACACTGTTAACATTAGAGATCTCATTTCAGATGCATTTAAATGAAGCCAGACCGTAATGAGGCTCAAAAAATTATGTAGCCTGAGAACCAAGCTGCAGGGAGAAGTGCTGCTGTAAAGGCAATGACCCAAATTCACCTTCAGACGGTACAACCTCCCCACATGCCCACACCCTGACTCGCTACTGCGCTCCAGCCATTCCCATACTCCCACCCAAAACCTTCACACATGCTGTTCCCTGTGCCTGGAACTCATCTCCACGGCTCTTCTCCACAAGCCTGCTTGACTTAGCTAGTTCCTACTAATCCTTCACATACCTGTTAAGAAACACCAACGCACGTACACATGCGCTTGATACAATTGATGTATGGATTGCTATAAGAGCTGTAAGAGGCCCCCAAAAAATGATTTATTTTTTTAAAAAGGGAAGAAAGGAACATCATGCCTTTAGTTGAGTCGTACTTACCCACACAATATTGAAGGCCCTCTTGGTTCCTGTGAACTCCTGCATGTCTGAGATTCTGTGTTAGTTCAGGTAGACTAGAGAAACAAATTCATAGATTTGAATTTGTATATACATGTGTATAAGACAGAGATTTATATACTAGACCAATTGAATATTAAGAATACATCCCAGCCCAGTCCAGAGCAAGTCCATAAGTCTGATATTAGCCCATATATCTGATACTAATCTATAAATTCCTCTTCGGGGTCATGCAATAGATGCAATGAAGCCAAGTGCAGAAAGATCATGGATCAGGGGGAATCTTGTGAATCCAGTGGCAGTGGAAGCATCTCAGAGCTGGCAGGTTTCCCCACGTGACTTCTCCAGCTCCAGGGCTCTGGCACCGCTCCATGTGCCTTGTCAACAGGGAGCCTCTAGTGAGCTGTTTATCTCCATGGCACCTCCAACTGAGGTCATCAAGCTGTAACCTGATTGACAGGCTAGACTCCACAAATGGACACCAGATTACCTAACTACCACAGATTGCACTTTCCCTGAAGGAGACCGTAAGCCAAGGAGCTAAAGACAAGTGGTCTGCTGGAGAAGTGATTTTAGGAAATTCCCGCCGGCTAGTAAAGAAGGGAGATGGGGAAAGATAAAAGCCACTACTGGGTGTGTTGATGAGTAGGTCCTACTCTGGGAAACTGGGAACTTCTGCGAGACCGTATCCAGCCTGTCTCATCCCAAGGCTGAGGAAGCTAGGACAATGAGCATCACTGGTTGGTCACCAACCATCTCCCAAGTTTCCATTCCTTCATACTCTTGACCTTCTGTGCAAAGGCTTAGAATTCTATTGTGCGCAGAGAAAGAGTTTTCGGTGCCTGCAGTAGAAATGGCAAATGCAAGGAAATAGAGGGAAGGTCCCAACAGTATCCACAACATCCCCCAGTGCTCGTGATGTAACTATGGCCAGAGACTGGAGAGCAATAGAACCGGAAGCAAAAGGCACAATTCTAGGCTCAGACGTGATGAAGGTCCAAATGATGACAGAGGCATAGGAACGGAGAGGGGAAAATACAAAAGCTGACCTTGATACCGATGACTTGGACTCTAAGTTTGGGTTACTGAAGTTAAGGTGTAGGTTTTAGTCAAAGACCAGGAGATGTTAAGGAAGAGGCATGACTATGGTCCTTCTGGCCATCCTAACAACACACCACCCTCACACCAGGGACTCGCCTGGGTACAGCCCAGGGCAATTCCAACTCACAGATCAAAGATGATCTTTGGTTCCAGTGTAGGAGTGGATGTTCTCCCAATAAACTTACAAGCCCTCCAGCTTCCAAGCTCCTTGGTGAGCCCTACTGGAAAAAGTAATCTCAACATTCACAGTAAGGAAACGAATGACTAAGCTCTGACAGGCATGTAGCCAAACACTTAAAACAATGGCTGCATAAGGTCAGGTATTCTGAAAGGGATGCATTTAGGCAGAGAACAATGGCAACTTTAAGTATACTGATTGTTTATTGTCTTTCTCCAACTAATCGAGAAGCTCCTCCTCAAGACTGAGGATCTTCTCTCGATGCAGGTTTGCACTCCAGCACCTGGAACAGCCTGGCATGCTCCAAAAGAAATGTCACCAAATGCATGCAAAAGCTGGCCACAGAATAAGGAAGACCAAGGAAGAATTGAAGCCTTTGAATTCTGGTGCCGATGAGGACTAGTGACTTTACCATGGGCTGCCTGAAGAACAAACCTGTGTTAGCAGCACAGTCTGTGAGGTTACGAAGTACAGTCGGTACATAGAAGTACAGTCTACAAAGTACAGGCTACGAGGTGATCTTTGGAAGTGAGGGTGGTAAGACTTCATTTATACTGCGAACATGTGATCAGGGGTGCTCGGTCTCAGGAAAAAAAAGGAAACCTGCTTGATAAAGGAAAGGGAGGGTCCGTGGAAAAAAGAAAGACCCTGAACACAGTGGGTGGACACAGTGACTGCCACAGTGTTCAAACATAGGAACGATCACGCCGATTGGTGGATCGGGACTGGCCAATGTTTTATCCTGCTGTACACAGGTTCCTTATGAGTCAGAACTGACCCTACCATGCCTACCAGCACACATCTGATTGAAAATTACTCACCCTGCCCTGGGGTCAAGGGTGGGCCTCCATCACACCCACCAGCTGAACAAACTCAAAACGCACTTTCATGGAGTTGTTTCTAACTCTATCAGATGGGGCAGAACTGCCCCTGTGGGCCTCTGAGACTAATTCTTTACAGGAGTAGAAAGTCTCATCTTTCCTCCCAAGGAGTAGCTGGTGGTTTTGTACTGCTGCCCTCGTGGCTAGCAGACCAGTGCACAGACCAGGTCTCCTTCACCATCTGACAGAGGCTCGGAATATTCCAGAGGCTACGAGGTAGCACAAGGCACCAAATGTGGCAAACTTTGACCAGTAAAGAGAGGATCAACAAACGACTTGCCTTCCGCCCTGTGATGGGCAGTTCTGAGTAGGATCCCCAATCGCCTCTCTCAAAGAGTCCCATGCCACGCAGGACTGTTCTTCTTGCAACTTCCTGTCTCTCCTTCCTGCTTCTCTTCCTTCTTCCCCTCCCTGGGCTTCCTTTTGGCTTCACACCCCATTCAAGCATTTAGCACATCTGCTTCTTATCAGGGACTGCTTTCTAGGTAACCAACAACAGCAATATCGCTGTGAAGAGAGTCGATTCTGGCTCATGGAGACCCAAGTCGAGCTCACGTTTCTGAGTGGAGCTGCACATCGAGTTGGCCATGGCTTTGACCTTCCGGAAGTCTTTCTTCTGAGGTCCCTCTGCACAAATGAGAAGCTCCAGCCTTGGGTCCAAGAGCCCAGTACTACGGCTTGTGGGTCCATGGAGAACCCCTTTGTGGAAGACAAAGAAGAAGCAGGACAACAGCAAGGACCCATTCCATCCAGTGGCTTCTGACTGATGGCCACCCGAGAGGACAAAACAGAATGGCCCCTTAGGGTTTCCAAGCTTGTCCGTCTTTTCAAATCCAGGTTGCCCCCTCTTTCTCCCACACGACTGCCCTCTCCGTTAGCAGCTGAGAGTTTCAAAGACAAGCTCACTGCCGTCAGTTCGATACCAACTCATACAGATTCTACAGGAAAGGGTAAAACTGTCCCTGTAAGTTTCTGAGACAGTAACTCTTTATGGAAGAAATGCCCTGTCTTTCTCCTGAGGAGGGACTGGTGGTTTCAAACTGCTGAGTTTGCAATTAGCAAGTCAACACCTCACCACATAGCTACCAGGGCTCCAAGGGCAAGATAAACACTCCCTGAATCTGTGACCCACAGAGTGTCTTTGGTAAGACACCGTCAGGGCAGCTGCTTCTCTGTAGGAAAGCAGAGCAAAACCTGGGGGTTGAAAACAACCTCACCATGTGGGGGCTTGGGAATTCTGCCAGGGCCAGAGGGCAGCTCCTCACCTCCTTGGGCTGCTGAGCCGGCTGCCGGCCTGGATAGCTTCATTCACCTGCCAGGGGTCTTGCTGGGATTTGGCTGGAAGCTGGCATCGACAGAGTTAGTCTCCCTCTTCACGTGACCTCAGTGCCCTTCACCACGTTGTCAGATTTCCTTCACAGGCACGCAGAGCTCAAATCCAAGAGTTTCAAAAGGCAGAAGGCAGAAAGGGCCAGACCCCTGAAAGGGACCAGAACCAGCATAGCATCCTTTCTGTGGCCCTCAGTCAGTCAGGAAGGACAGCCATAGGTCAGGGGAGGTTTAGAGGGATCGAGACCCCACTGGTCAGTGAGTTGGAGGCCTGGTGATGCTGTGGCTGATCATTCAGCTGCTAACTGAAAGGTCAGCTTTTCAAATCCTCCCATGACTCTATAGCTGGGAGTCGCAGCCGTCTATGTCCATAAACCCAAGGCAGGCGGGTCTACTCTTTCTGTGGGTCGCAATGAGTCAAAACTCACTAGATGACAGTGGGTCTGGTCTTCTGGATGACCAATGGGTGGAGGAGTGGTGGGGGCACTGTGGGTGAAGCACCTGCAGGTTAACCCAAAAGTCGGGGGTTCAAACATGCCTGCTGCTTCTCAGCAGAAAGATGAGGCCATTCTAACCTGTCCCATGGGGTCAGTATGACTCAAGCCCACCCCAAGGGCAGTGGGTTGAGGTTTAGGGTATCGCTGGGCTGAGTGTCGAAATGTTTTGCTGTGTTCGCTAGTTGACCACAGATAGACAAGACGAGGGGCGCGGGGTCAGGTGAAGACTGAGCATGAGGGCGGTTTTTCCATGAGCAAGATTGACTTCAAAAAAGATATCCGTGGAAGGAGGGAAGGAGGGGCCACGTCAATACGCGGAGTGCTCATCTTCCGTGGCAGCGTGTCAATAGAAAATGTCTAGAATTGATAAATCAAGAAAGAGCCGCATTGGCATCTTATTTAGAGTTACAGAGATAAACACCCGAAAAACTAAAAATGGAAACGTTTCCAGCAGTTAGTTGCCTCTGGGAAATGGGGTTTGGGGAGGGGGAAGGGGAGCGAGAGGGAGGAGAGGCTAGGAAATACTGCCTGCTTGAGAAGCCCGTCTGTGCGTGTTGCTTTTAACTGTGTGCACATTTTACTTTGATGGAAAATTTTAAAGGGGTGAAAATGATATCGCACTTTAATAAGCCAGATAAATAATAGCAGGATCAGATTCTCACTCTCTCATGAGTCCAAAAATATTGCTACTAAGGGTCCGATAAACACACACAGGTTTATTCCACACGGGTTTAAGCTTGCTTCATGACCAGTGGACGGATGTAGACAAGTCCTCTCAGGACTACACTGGCCCTGGTCTCACTAGAATGCCTTCACAAGGAGCCCCCTCAGGACAGTGACTTCCCAGGGAGTCGGTGGAGCCAGTTAAATGCAAGACAAAGAGATCCACTTGGAAGTTACGGCAGCATTTTTCTCAGATTCCAAAGGGGGATCTCGAAGGACACAGGGTGAACATGGAGCCTTATTGAGAAGATGTTTTAAGAGAACTGAAAAAAGCACTGGTGAGACAGAGGCCAGGAAGTTCTTCTCCGGAAGGTTTTCATGCCAGCGGTGCACCTGCATATTCTTTGAGGATAGGAAGAGCTATTCGGCAAGATTTTCCTTGGATGGGTAATATACATTTTGTCTGAAGGCTCTCCCACTGACTACCCCTCTCTCCTTCCTACATTCCTTCTATACATTCCTCGCCTGATCAATCCTCTCTGGGATTTTGATTCTCCGAGTACCTGAACGGACACATCTACCATCAGAGATAAATGCTATTCTTGTGTGTTTTCTACTTTTTTTAAAATTTCATGACGTGCAGTGATGGATCCCAGAAGACTTGATTGTGAAGTCTTCTCAAGAAGAATTTAGTCTATGCAGTTTTCAAGATCTGTTGGGGGATCCTCCAATGTATTCTGTTGTATACTTGGAATGCAAATTTAATCATGAAATAACCACCTACTACAGACCAGTTATTATGCTTGGCATTGGGTGGAGTGAGAAGAAGGTTTGGAGGAGGCAAAGCCGGCTAAAACCAGGCTGAGTGAGTGGCAGGCCTTAATCTCCTCACCTTTCTCCGGCAGGCGCTGAGCGAGAGCTTGTGGCCTGGGATGCCCACTGCCAGCTCAGCAAGTCCCTGAGGGACTTTCTGCCTAGACTCTGCAGACCCTGTTCCTCTTGCTGAGGGGTGTCATGAAACTTGCACCGATTTCTTCCAGACACCCTCTCCCCTGCCTGGTGCGTTCCTCTCTTCCCATCCCCCAGCAACTCTGAGCTGCTGAAGTCCGGCTGGTGGAGGGGGCAGCTCCCTGGGGGCTGGTCCTGGCACCCCACCAGCAGGAGAGAACAGAGAGAGCAGGGCAGCAGGAGCCAGCTTCCCAGCAGTCATCTAGAAACCCTTCCCAGACTGTCCATGGCCGCTGTCACCATGCCTGTGGACTCCTTAATGTGCTCTCTGATAACAGAATTTTATATTTTATTTTTTTAACAAAGATAGCCCAGAAGGGAGAAGAAGCAGTGGGTGTGTCGTGTGGATGGCACAAGGCGATGTCTCGATTTGTGGAACACAGGGCCACTACGGGTCAGAACTGACTTGATGCCACCAAACAAGACAGCAAGTAGTGGTCACATGTTGGGTTGCTCACCCATCTGCTCAGCAGCTTGAAGGCACCAGCTGCTCTGCCGGAGGAAGACAACGCTTCCCACCCCCGTAAAGGGTTCCACTCTCAGAAATCCACAGAGACAGTCCTACAGTGCCCGAGAGGGTCGCGATGCGTTAGGATCGAGACAGGTCTACTCTAGTTGGTGCTTTAATTGGAGAGCGTCTGAGGAGATAACCTGGAGAACTTCCTGGAGGAGGTGACATCTCAGCACAGGCTCCACAGTGCAGTAGATCGGGCTCAAGAGGAAGAAGTCATCCCCGTCCAGAGAGCAGGAGACGCAAAGACTGAGAGAGAAATGAGAAGACAGTGCACCCGCAGGACCGAGTGTTAGAAGGGCAGATTCCCTATGAACGGAAGAGTCAGCTTCAAAGTCATTTCACGTGGGGCTCCCGGGCGAGGCGGCTTAGATTCGAGGCCCAGCCCGGCCACATAGACACGGTGTGAGCTCAGGGAAGGCCCTTGCTGTACCTGTAAAGAGGGGTAAACAGAGAGAAGGACCTATGAGAGAGCAAGGGAGTCACGACGAACTGTTTTCTGGGTGGTTTTCCACAGCGCCAGGAAGAACAATAGCTCGCGGTTGCTGGCCCTCACTGTGAGCCAGGGCAGTCCTGGATGCATTATGCCAGCGAGGTAAAGGCAGGCAAGGCCAGCCGTCCCTTGGCACCCCAGGGATTTGTTTCCAGATCCCTGCTGGGAGGCTCAAATTCTGACACAGGATGGCATGCTCTCTGTATGGAGGGACCCTGGATGTTATACATGGGGCTGCAATTGGCAAGGTTGGCCACTCAAAAACCAACAGCAGATCTGCCAGAGGAAGACTGGGTGGGCTTTCTGCTCCTGAAAATAGCTACAGTCTCACAGGGGTCACATGGATTCAATGGCAGTGTTGTTTGTCTGTCTGTCTGTCTGTCTGTTTGTATAGACTTTGAGAGATTACACTGGCCACTTAATCGTTCCCATCCCTACTCCAAGTATTTTCAAGGTCCACGTATACAGAGAGCTGACTGTATCTCCTTGAACACCCCATTAGCACTCAGAAATAAGTGTTACTATTTTACAGATGAGGAAAATGGAGGCCCAGAGAGGTTATTTACTATAGTAGCTACTGCTGGTACCTCACCCAGACCCACTACCACTAGACCCAGCCATCGCCCAGCTATTGCCCGTCTGTTCGCCAAAACCTTCTCAAGAACCTTCACTTTGCCTACATCTTACCAGAGAGGTACACCACGCTGCCGCCCCACGCTGCTCTGATGAGTGACATTGAAGAACTCTGTGGGGTGGGTAGGGAGCACTGAGGATATAGTGGGTTACATAGTGGGCTACTGTGTTCATCCAAGTAGACCAGAGAAACAAATTCATAGACACTCGTGTATAGCAGTGGTTCTCAACCTGTGGATTGTGACCGCTTTGGATATCAAATGGCAACCTGTGAGTCGTGAACCCTTTCGGGATCAAAAGACCCTTTCCCAGGGGTCACCTGAGACCACTGGAAAACACACATTTCTGATGGGTGGGGGTCACCATAACATGAGGAACTGTATTAAAGGGTTGGGGCATCAGGAAGGTTGAGAACCCCTGGGGGGAAGAACTTTATATAAAGAGTAATTGTACATTACAAAAAAACAACCCAGTTCAATCCAGATCATGTCCA
Source organism: Nesogale talazaci (assembly GCA_004026705.1). Classification (NCBI taxonomy): domain Eukaryota; kingdom Metazoa; phylum Chordata; class Mammalia; order Afrosoricida; family Tenrecidae; genus Nesogale; species Nesogale talazaci. The sequence continues at coordinate 40,297 of PVJH01019048.1, forward strand.
TAAGTCCAATATGTCCAATACCAGTCTGTAAATTCCTCTTCACACTCACACAACGCATGCAATGACACTGAGTGCAGGAACATCACAGGCCAGTGGGTGGAAAGACGTGGGGATCCAGGTGCAGTAGAAGCATCTCAGCGCTGGCATGGGGCTCCATGGGGCTCCTCCAGCTCCCAGGCTCTGGCTGCCAACAGCCTGACTCCATATAATTTGTCACCAGGAATGTCTCCCAAGGAGAGTGTGTGTCCCACCTCCAGAGAGCTATTTATCTGCATCGTGCCTCCTAACGAGGTCATCATGCTGCCACCTGATTGACAGGCTAGACTCCACCCCTTCACTCGTAATCTTCACGCACACCAGAGTATGTAACTATCACAGCTGGTAAATTCAAGGTCATCATTTCGAATCCACCAAGCACTTCTTGGGACACTTGAGGCGTTCCACACGAGGGAACAGTCACGGTCTTGGAAAGCCACAGAGGAAGGTCCAACCTACTCTAGAGTCACGATGAGTTGGAATTGACTAAATGGCAGTGAGCTTGGATGAGTCAGGGGGGTTTAGAAGCCCAGTCTGAGACAGCTCTGTGGTGTCTACCGACAATGTGCCAAAGCTCCCCTGGGATGGGGCAAGGGAAGGCTCTGGAGATCCCAGGCTTGCTTCATGCTTTCCTCTTCTTCTCCTGGGAGTCCAGGATCCTCCATAAACCAGGCCTGGGAATGGAGTGTGAATCAAAGACTGTCTCAGACCTAAAGGTGCTAGTCCAAAGAAGAAGATTGGAGGGGGGGGGCAAATATTGTCATGCATTAAAGACAGTGTTTGAAGGGCACAGATGGTTGAACCTGGCCCTTGGGGGGAAACAAAAGGGAGACTGGGAAGAGCGTGGGCTTGGGACTCCCAAGCGCCTGGGCCTCTGTAGCACAGACACCAAAGTTCCCTGTTGGTGCAAACAGTTGAACTTTCTACCTCGAACCACAGGTTGAGAGTTCAAACCTACCCAGTGGCACCATGGGTCAAACGTCTGAAAATCCTGCTGTTGTAAGGACTGATGCCAGCTGAGAAAACCCATGGGGGCTGTTCTCCAGGGGAGTTGCCGGGGGTGTGAATTGGTTCCATGGCAAAGAGTTCTGTTTCTCAGGTGGAGCTCATAACCTTGCCCCCCAACAGAGCAGCCAGGGGACTCCAAGCGTCCAGCACTGGGTCTCCCACATACAAGGTACCTGCTGGGTGGCCAGCGCCCCCTGCTCCAGATCACCTAGTCCATCAGTGGCAGTGCAGTGAGCCTTCTCCTACACCCACGCCAGAGAACTCCACCGAAGGGAACCGGCCCCCCTGCCCCCTCCTGCCCCACCTTTAATGGTTTACCCCTGCGTTATTCAATGCAAGACACTTAGCCAAGCTAAAATTATTCAAAATCGACCTTGAGCTCAGGAACAAATTGGCTACAGCAGTCAGCGATTGGCAAAGGCAATCTGAATGCCCCAGGCAGCATTAGAGCCTTCCTCGTTGACAGGAAGAGTCAATGTGCATCTTGGAAAATTCTGAAGGAAAGAAAAAAAAATGAAAGGTCACCACATTTGTAGGCAGAATGGATTTTCTGGAGACTGTTGCAAACATACTGCCTAAATTGCAAAGATCCCAGACTTGACAGCTTCCAGAGGACTTCACGAGGAACCAGCACCGCCCTCCCCCCCCTCCCCACGGCACTCATCTATCAAGCTGCTGTCTCTGGGCACCGGAGAAGCCCTCTCCCCACCCACCGCCACCACCACCACTGCCTGTTCACATTTCCCTGCTGCACCCCCAAGAACCAGCCTGCTGTTTGGCACCCTCTGTGGGTACCAGATGAAGCCTGGGTCCCCAGGCCTGATCTGCGTTGGCAGCAAAGGGCCTGGTGCCAATGCAGAAAGGCCAACCCACACAGCCCAGTCCAAAAGGAAAGAGTGGGATCTTGACCGGGAAAGAGACTGGATCCAAGGCATGGGAGATGGGAGCCAGGAAGGCACAGACCGGGAGAAAGGGTTGGCCTGAGTGGCACGGAAATACTCCTGCTATCTGCCTCTGCTTGGCTGGGAGGGCGGTACTTTGTGGAATTGCCAGTTCCAGACAGGAAAGCCGGGTTCAATTCCCAGCCAGTGCCCACCTCCTGCGCTGCCACCACCCACCTGTCAGCGAAGGCTGGCAGGTGGCTATCGTGCCTGCCCATGGGGTGTCAGTGGAACTTCCAGACAAAGATGAACCAAGAAGAAAGGTCTAGAGGCCTCACTCTCAAGATGAGCCAGTGAAGACGCATGAATCCCAGCAGCTGGGTCCCCTATCACGGGAATGGTGCAGGGCCAGGTACACAGGGTGGCCTTGATTGAACCCCACTCCGTGGCAACTGGTAACACTCGTTCAGCATCCCCCGGAGCAGTGGGTCCTTGTCTGGAAAAGGAACCCCAGGTTCCCAGCAGATGAGTAACTTGCACAGGTAGCCCAGGGTCCAGTTATTTCGTGTGAAATGCTCAAAGGAAAAGGTGGTAAAAAAAAATCATTGTCAGCATCAGCCAGCCATTTTTAATCCCCCTTTCCAAGCAAAGAAAATGAATGCCCGTGGACTCCCTGTCGGGGTGCTGAGCAGAAAGGCAGCCACTCCTGAGGAGCATGATGTTCCTGTGTAAAGACTTACAGCCTCGGAAACCCAAGGGGGCGGTTTCACTCTGTCCTCTGGGATGTCTATGAGACAGACTTGGCTTGGGGGCAGTGAGACAAGTAAGAACCACCCCCCGTCTGTCAGTCTGTTTTCCTGTAGTATTGCTGTAGATACAGCCACAGATGCCTTTGAAGCTGGCACAGACACCTGGCACCCATCAGACAGCAGGGCTGGCAGGACACAGGCCCACCACCAGGGACAATTCTGTAGCTCCAAGTGCTCCTGAGCAGAAGAAGCATTCACTCCATCCCATCCCAAGGCAGACACCGGGGGAGCCAGCCGGGTCAGAGACTCAGATCCTTCCGGCAGGTGTCCAGAGCTGGTGGTCCTTTCAGGGCACCTGGATCGACACAGGCATCCACCTTTGCACACACACAGTTTGAACCTGACCGGTCTCCTTGCTGTGGGGATTATCCTATGGTCTAGAGCAAGGGGGTCCTCAAACTTTTCAAACAGGGGGCCAATTCACTGTCTCTCTGTTGGAGGGCCGGACTATAGTTTAAAAAAAAAAAAAACTATGAACAAATTCACTTTGGGCCCAGGATGAGTCGACTGCTAAGCAAGACAGCAGCGGTGGCAAAAACACCCGGCGGGCCCGATAAATGTCCTCGGTGGGCCGCATGTGGCCCGCGGGCCAGTTTAAGATGTGGTTAACAGGAATCCTGGCCTTTTCTCACTGGATACACCCATATGTCCCAAATTGTGTGAATTAAGACTGTCTCCCAAGAAGCAAGTGACTCCCAGTTGAGACCCAAGGTGA
>PVJH01019049.1:0-43663 GCA_004026705.1 Nesogale talazaci
CATCATCATTCTCACAACATTTGCTTTCTACTTCAACTCTTGGTGTTGACTCCTTTCCCCCCTCCCAATCTGATGATTCTTAATAATACAATGAAATCCCAAGATAAAATCCCTACTTGCTTGTGGGGGCACCATGAGGAGTCCTGGCCCCATGGTGGCTCGGTGCTTGGTTGCTAACTAAAATGCCAGTGCGATGAAGCTGCCATCTACTCCCCGGGACTAAACATGGCCCTAGGCTTCGGTAAATCTTGACAGCCTGGGGAGCCTGGCAGTTTCGCCTTTCTCGATGGTGACTATGAAGCATAATCAAGCTGACACCAATGGAAACAGAGGGCTTCTACTAGTGCCCGAAGGAAGGGTAGGCTCCGAGAGGGAAGTGGGAGAGGGAAGGGGACTGAATGTCAGCAATAGTTCATAGAACAGTTGATACTTCAACAGATTCCTTTAAAAAGGGTAGAAAAATGATTGAATGTCTGGAGTCTCAAAGACTTAAAAATAATCGAGTTGCCATTCAGAGCAGAAACAGCAAAGCCCACATGGAAGAAGCACACCGGCATGTGTGATCAAGAGGGGCCGAAGGGAGCAGGTATCGAGCATCAAAGAACAAGAATCACATCATCACAAAGGAGGGGGAGAGCAGGGGTGGGGACCTGCTGGTGGGTAATTGGTCACCCCTTTATAGGGGAGTCACGGGGAGGAGACAGACCAATCAAGGGGCAGCCGGGCAGTGATGATGCATACAACTTTCCTCTAGTTCCTGAAGCCTTCTTCCCCCCAACCATCATGGTCCCAACTCTACCTTACAAATCCAGATGGACTAGAGAATGTACACTGGTAGAGAGGGGAGCTGGAGATATGGGGAAATCAAGATGGATGAGCCCCTTCGGGCCAGCGGTTAGATTGGAGCTGCTGGAAGGGTGGAGGGAAGGTCGGGTAGAGAGATGGAACCAACTGCAAGGATATACACAGAAGCTCCTATTTGAAGGACGGGCATCAGGGGAGTGGGTTGGGGGAGAGGTCGGGCAGTGTAAGATATGACAGAACAATAATAATTTATAAAGTATTGAGGGTTGATGGGGAGGAGAGAGCAGGGGAAGAGGGGAAGGGATGGAAAAGCCGATATTAGGGGCTCAAGGGAAAAGGCGGATGATTGGAGAACGATAATAGCAGCGGACATGTGAAGGTGCCTGGCACAGTATGTTTATTTTTGTATTGTGAAAAACGATGTACGAGCCCCCAATAAAATGATTTAAAAAGAAAAGGGTAGACTTAAGAAATAGGCCCAAGTCCATCCTAGGTGTGTTACTAGGTAATAAGGATTGAAATTTCTTCAGCTTTTTCTGCCCATAGGTCCATCGCTCACATCGCTCACACATCCCTCCCTGAGTGGTCGTGTGGAGACGACGAGGGCGGGGGGGGGTACTTGGGCCTTTGTGAGGTTAGATGCCACACACCTGCGCCTTCTTCACGGCATCTTTGCTTCCGCAGGAGGGGCTCTGGTGGTGTAGCGCGTTATGCATTGAACTGCTAATCATAAGGTCAGCGGTATGAACACCACCCGCCCCCGCCTCTCTGTGGGAGAAAGATGGGTTGTTCTAGCCTATAAATATTTAAAGTCCCAGGAACCCAAGGACACAGTTGAACTCTGTCTTCTACATAGCAAGGCGCTATGAGTGGGACTCAACAGCCGTGAGTTTGATTTTGCTTCTAAAGAGCATTGTGGCTGCGCTTTTTAGAGGAACCAGGAGGAAATTCGCCCCTACGTTATCCCGTATGAAGGTAGACAAATGCAGTCTAAGGAACCACCAACTTGGTGTGAAAATGTTATTAAGGCCTAACTGTTGGTCAGTCATGGAGCCCTGGTGGCACTGTTGGGTAAGACCTCGAGTGACAGCCAATTCCATAGCAACACACGGCAAGCCATCAGTAGATTGAACAAAATGGTTTTCCTCCCAGCAGAGTGTCCACATCCACCCAACGATTTTGACTCGCAGTTTTGTAGCCTGACCCTCAGAATGATTTCCTCCCTAGAGATGACTCTGTTCTATTATCTCACGACCTTCTTCCATCTTTCAGCTGGTGTCCTCGCCCCTCTCAGAGTCTCAGCTTTCATGGCTTCCTGGTGTTCCTCTTTTTTCTCCTTCTTTGGTTGCTGGTGCCTATCTGGAACAATGCTGCACTGAGGCCAGCTGTTAATTAAGCAAAATAAGTTAAGCAAATCAACACTTGCAAACATTTGGTTTCAGGTTAGTTAGCGACAGAAGTGTTTGATTAGATGCAGTTCTAGTAGGATATGAACTACGTAAGTCCTGGTTAGGGACGTCAGCTTTCTTCCACGTGGTGTTGCAATGGAGCAATGGGAAGGGGGGGCTAATGAAGATAGAGACTAGGAGCATTTCCGGTTAAGGCAGACTGGCGGGCAGGAGTCTAATTGCAACCCAGAAGCTTGAGGAAATCTCTGGGTCTAGGGACACCGAGATTTTTGTCTTCCTGAGAGCATAATTTGGGGGATTTACTGCCTTTTGAAATAACATGATCTTGAATGAGACAACTTTTTCATCACATTATCAGTTCTCCATTGATGTCTAAATCTGTATCTCTAGCCATGCATGACCTTGTGTGGAAGCTTCAGTCTCCATTTTCTTGCTGGATATTTTCATAAGGATGTCTCAGATTGATCATGCTTAGAGCAGGACTCATCTTTCCCCCCACAAAACTAGCCCTGTCCACTCAGAGCCCCCACACCTGGCAATGATGCCATCATTTTTTTTTCAGTTGCTCATGCTCAAAATCTGGAGTCATCCTTTTTTTTTGTTGTAAGACAAAATTTTATTTATTTGTCATTAGAAATAAATATTTCACAATATATGGTTACATATGTTTGGGATTGATCACTGTGCTTTAATGATCGTGTATACGTAAGTATAAGCCGACCCAAACATCAGACGAGGCATCTAATTCTACCCCCAAAACTGCATTAAAAATGTGCTGAAAAACTCAGCTTATACACGAATATATAAGGTAGGTTCAATTTGAAACAATGAAAATACATCCTGCATATCAGATATTTACATTATGATCCATAAGAGTAGCAAAATTACAGTTATGAAGTAGCACAAAAATGATTTGATAGTTGGGGGGGGGGGGTCACCACAATATGAGGAACTGTATTGAAGGGTTGCGGTGTTAGGAAGGTTGAGAACCACTGGAGTAGCAGTTTCATTGTCATCTTTAAAAAAAAATCCTTGGGCTGAGCCCCGTGGCGTAGTGGTTGTGCGCGGGACTGCAGCCCACTGGGACGGAGGTTCAATTCCAGCAGTGGGGCTGGGCCTCTTATCCCCACCACCAGAGAGCAGTGATGCCCCAAAACAAAACAAAACAAAAAATCCTTTTAGTGGGAACTCATCCAATGCTTATCACAGTCCATCCATATATATATTGTGCCAAGGACCTTTCCACACCTGCTGCTGTCATCATTCTCAAAACATTTACTTTCTACTTGAGCTCTTGACATCAGCTTTTCATCTTTTTTCCCTCCTTTTCCCCTTCTCCCTCCCTCAAAACCCTTGATCATTTATAGATTATTACTGTTTTGTCATAGCTTACACTGCCTGGCGTCTCCCGTTGCCCACTCCTTTACTGTCCATCATCCAGATAGGAGGTTATATGTAGATTCTTGTAATCCATTCCCCCTTTCTACCCCACCTTCTCTCCACCCTCCCAATATGTTCACTCTCACTACTGGTCTTGAGGGGTTCATCTGTCTTGGATTCCCTGCATTTCCAGTTCCCATACATACAAGTGTACCTCTTACAGTCTAGCTGGATTTGTAAGGTAGAATTGGGGTCATGATAGTTGAGGGGAGGAAACCTCAAAGAACTAGAGGAAAGTTGTGTATTTCATCGGTCCTACACTGCACCTTGACTGACCCATCTCCTCCTCACAACTCTTCTGTAAGGGAATGTGCAATTGCCCACAAATGGGCCTTGGGTCCCATCTTGCACTCACCCTCATTTGTAGTGATGTGATTCTTGTTCCTTGATGCTTGATACTGGCTCCCTTCAACCCCTCGTGATCACACTGGCTGGTGTGGTTCTTCCATGTGGGCTGTGCTGCCTCTATGTTAGATGACTGTTTGTTTACCTTCAAGCATTTAAAACCTCAGATGCTTTATCATTTGGTAGCTGAGCACAATCAGTTTTCTTCACCACGCTTGCTCATGCCTCCACTTGTCCTCAGCAATTGTCTCAGGAAGGTGAGCACACAGTGATATGGTTTTTTCCTGTTTGATGCCCGAGACCTGATCCTTTCAATACCTCATGACCACACTGACAGGCATGCTTCTTTTGTATGAGCTTGTCTTCTTCTCAGCTAGATGGCCATTTGTTTATCTTCAAGCTTTTAAGACCCCAGACACTATATCTTTTGATAGCTGGGCACCATCAGCTTACTTCACTGCATTTGCTTATGCACCTGTCTTCAGTGAGCATATCGGGAAGGTGAGTGTGCTAGTCCAGATAGACTAGAGAAACAAATTCATAAACATGCATATGTATATAAAGGAGAGCTTTTTATACAAGAGGAATGGAACTTTGAGAAAGCATCCCAACGCAGTCTAGTCTAAGTCCACAAGGCCAATATTAGCCCCTAGGTCCTATACCAATCCATAAGTCCTCTTCAGACTCATGAAGCACATACAATGATGCCAGCACAACCACAGGCCAGTGGGTGCAGAATCTTGTGTATCCAGTGGTGGTAGAAACATCTCAGCACTGGAAGGAGTCTCTCTGTGGCCTCCCAAGCATCTCAGCCCTGACAGGAGTCTCTATGTGGCTTCTCTGGCTTCAGAGGTCTGGTTCCATCAGGGTAAGCCCATGTGGCTTCACCTCCTGCTCCTCCAGGACTCAGGGTCTATTAACATGCTGTCATCTTGTCTTCTACATAGAGCATCTCCCAGGGACTGAGTTGATGGTCTCTCATCTCAATGGGGGGAATATCGCGAGATTTCCCAGGATTCTCAGATAAAGCCATGCTCACACAGAGTTCTCATTGGCTATCTCCAGATTGACAAGCTAGAGTCCATCCCTATACTCCAAATCATGAAATTGACACGAGTACATGACTGCCAAAGTGAGCCTCATGGAATACCAGTCTAATAGAACAAAGTGTTCTTGCATTGAAGGAGTACTTGAGTGGAGGCCCAAGGCCCATCTGCTATCTTGATACTACACCTATCAAGAAGGTGTAGTTGACTTTCTTCTTACCCAGGACCTCTTTCAACCCTGCCTTTGCGAACTCTTTCAAGTTCAGTAAATGAACATAGATTTATTTCCTCTTCATCATAAATAATTATATTTACATATGTACATGCCTGTATTCAGACCTCTATTAATGCCCTTTATCTCCTGGTTCTTTTACTTTCCTCTTATCCCACTAGCAGATTCAGCCTTCTTTTGGGTTTCAGTACTTCCTCTCAGTTACATTACCCTTGCTCAAGTCCTACCAGGTTCCCCACACCCTCTTCGCCACCAATTTCGGATCCCTTGTTTCCCTGGCCCTGAGCCTACCCACACCACTTCCTTCCCCCTCCCCCACCTCATGTCCCCCAGGAACCGTTGGTCCCATCGTCGTCTCCTCCTGACTGCCCATCCAGGAATGCTTCCTTCTTGATTCACTCCATTTTGGGAGCTCAGACCATGTTGTTTCCCCACCATATGACCCCCAAAATGTCCTCTGTCACAGTCTGCTTCCGTAAGGAGACAGCATGACATGTTCTGTTGTCTTTTGCCTCGTCCTTTCTGTGTCCTATTAGCTCCCCAAAGGGGTGTCGCCTGCTGAGCATCATGGACCCGCGTGGGAACTGACTCTTTCTATTCCTCCCTCTTGGCTTGCCTCCCTGTGGGTGAGGTATGCCTCTCAGCCACTTCCACTTGCAGGTAGGGGTCAGGCTGGCTTTGGTTGGGGTCAGCTCTGTAACTGTCATTTCATGCATCCTTCCACGTGGCCACGCTGTCCTCACGGTTGGGTGCCTTGTGGTAGGGTCTGCATGCTCACTCCAGCTTCTGTGAAGACAAGACCAGTACTCCCCCGCTGGGTGGGTTAGTGCCTTCCTCCCTCCATTGTCACTTCACTTTCAACCCCCACCCCTTTCCTGTATCCCCAGCTCCATCCTTCTCCCATTACCGTGTTGGTCTGGACCAACATGTATCTCTGTGAGTTTGCTCCAACCTCCTCTCATTTCCCTGTATCTCAACCCAAATATCATGGTATACGTGACTTCTCTTCTATACCTCCCATGCTGATTAGACTTACCCCAGGGAATTGAGTCATTCTTCACTGTCTTCTTACCCAGAACCTCTCTCAATCCTGCCTTTGCAAACTCTTTCAAGTTCATCACTTCACATCCTTTCTACAGCCAAGGCTGTCTAGCTCAGAATCTTAGCATCTCTCTCTCTCTCTCTCTCTCTCTCTCTCTCTCACGCCAACCCTTTTGTAAAACTAATTCCTCTCTTTATTCTCTCTGCCTTTCAATGCACTCAACATTTGGTGGGAATATTAATAGCCCAGAATTATTTTGTTGAAGGTATCATTTCCCACTCAAAGTGCTTAAATTAGATTCCTATCACCTATCAGATAAATTTCCTTAATCTGACATTCTACTTTCTTCTTTTCTGCAGCAGAGTCTGTACATTAATTCTCTTTTCTAGCTAAAGCTCTACTCTGAAATCTTCCCCAAAAAGACACATCGTGAGAGCCAGCCGTTGCAAAGGTGGAGGGCACACTCTTTACAGAGGATGCAACATGAGCGGTGATCCTAAAGTAGTGCCATGGTTGTGCTTTCTTCCTACTCCCATTTCATGGCTTTGTTCTTGAGAATCCCCTGGAGAATGCTCTCCTCTTACTCATGACCTAATTCTTCCTTCAGGGGCCAACTCAAGTTCTACCAGCTTCATGAACTCCCTACCAACTGCCTGAACTATTGCTAATTCCTCCCTTAACTCCTAGACCCCTGGTTTGTAATACGATGAACTTTTAATTTATTATCCAAAACATGTATTTTAGGAGTTAAAGGGGATACTTGCTTCCTAACGACAGATGTACACTGGGACTGTCCTAGGTAAACTGGGACATATGGGTACCCAACTCATACATTACTCATTTGGCATTCGGTAGATGTCCTCTGGGGGCCTCATTGGCTTCCTTAGATGGACACATGTGTTCAATATACATATATTTCAATGTCAATATCTCTCCAGAAAATAAACCCTGTAAGTACAAATCTGTAAGTATTCTCCCTCTGTGTTTACTTTGAGCTTGGTTAATGTGTTATATATAATATACACTAAAAATTATTTGTTTATAATGATGATGTCTTAGTTGGACTAGAAACACTTCAAAAGCAGTAAATCCTCAATTGTTCTCTTTCATTTTTCAACATTTGGTTCTAAGACCCTTGGAATGTTGGATACAGGACTTGTTTTTTAAAACTTTGATTGTCTTCTGAAAGAATGTTTGAAGTGTTTCAGTTAACCTGACTACCAAAACACAATTATGTAAAAATTACACAAGGTACTTCTTAAGGTGGGCTACATTCTACATCATTGCCATGAGCTTTAATCTGCAAGACTAAGCCTTCAGTGTGAGTTACAAAACAATATAAAGGAAATAAAAACCCTCACAACTGGATCAACAGACTACAAACATCTCAATATATGGAGAAAAGATTGAAGTTGTCAAGGGTTGTCATTTTCTTTGGATCCATAGTCAGTGTTCCTGGAAGCAGCAGTTAAGAAATCAGACATTGAGGGATCGGCCCCAATCCCAACTATGCGGACAGCTGCCCCTTCCCCCAGAAGAATTTACTTCAGAGGACAGCACTGAAGCTGCAGCTCAGGGAGAGGGTTATGTCTGATTAGAGCACATGGGAACAAATGAAGGGGGAGGAAGAGAGAGTGGACCATATCATGGCCCACCAATCCTTGAGGACAATATCCCCGCTCAGAGAAGCCAATGCACAGAGAGGACCATAGGACTGGCCCCACTATGAGACATGACATCCCTCACTGACTCCATGGGAGACAACACTGGAGACACAGTGTTGGAATTTTGCCCGATCTGACCCCACCACACCGAGGCAAATCACTAAGGGCGTGCAGTGGCAAGAGGAGCAGAGCAAGGAAGTCCCCGAGAAATACAAAAAATAGACTTTGGGACCAGGGCATGGAACCCCATCAAATTTGACCTAAAGGTCAACAAATAAATCTTGAACTATTTGCAGACTTTTTTTTTTGTCACTGGTTTGTTGTTGTTGTTCTACTTTCTTTTGTTGCTTTGTCTTGCTCTGTCTTGTTTTTGTGCATATTATTATTTCTGCAGGTCTATCTAGATAAGATAGGCAGGATAAGCAATATGGAGGGGAAAAACAACGGGACCAATGGTTCCAGGGGGACATCGGAGAGGGGGCAGTGGGGGAAAGGAAGTGTTGCTAACAAACCCAGGGTCAAGGGAACAGCAAGTGATCCAAAATTAGTGGTGAGGAGGAAATAAGTCTTGTAGGGCTTGATCGAGGGCAAGGTAACTGAGAGAAATGACTGAAACCCAAATGAAGGTTGAGCATGGTAGTGGGACAAGAGTAAGGTAAAAGGAAATAGAGGAAAGAAGTAGGAGGCCAAGGGTATCTATAGAGGTCTAAATACAGGCATGTCCATATGTAAATATATTTATATATGGCAATGGGGAAATAGATCCATGTACATATATTTATAGATTTAGTATTAAGGTGGCAGATGAGCAGTGGGCCTCCACTTAAGTATTCCTTTAATGCAAGAACACTTTGTTCTATTAAACTGGCATTTCATGATGCTCACTTTACTGACATTATCGCTGAAGACAAAATGAGTGCATCAGCAAATGTGAAGAAAGCTGATGGTGCTCAGCTATCAAAATATGTATCACCTGGGGTCTTAAAGGCTTGAAAATAAATAAGCGGCTATCTAGCTGAGAGACAACAAAGTCCACATGGAAGAAACACACCAGCCTGTATGATCATGAGGTGTCTATGGGATCAGGATTCAGGTATCAGGCATCAAAGAACAAAAAATTATGGAGTGCGGAATGGAGACCCAAAGTCCATTTGTAGGCAACTGGACACCCCTTACAGAAGGGTCTTAAGGAGGAGATGAACCAGTCTGGGTGCAGTGTAGCAACAATGAAACATACAAACTTTCCTCTAGTTCTTAAATGCTTCATCCCCTTCCTGTCCACCCCCCCACCCCCCTGACTATCATGATCCTAATTCTACCTTACAAATCTGGCTAGATGAGAGGATGTACACTGGTACAGAAAGGAACTGGAAACACAGGGAATCCAGGACAGATGAACCCCTCAAGACCAGTAGTGGCGATACTGGGAGGGTGGAGGGAAGGTGGGATAGAAAGGGGGAACCGATTACAAGGATCTACATATAACCTCCTCCCTGGGGGATGGATAACAGAAAGGTGGGTGAAGGGAAATGTCAGACAGTGTAAGACATGACAAAATAATAATTTATAAATTATCAAGGGTTCATGAGAGAGAGGGTGCAGGAGGGGAAGAAAAAAATGAGGAGCTGATACCAAGGACACAAGTAGAAAGCAAATGTTTTGAGAATGACGATGGCAACAGATGTACAAATGTGTTTGACACAACGGATGGATGAATGGATTGTGATAAGAGTTGTATGAGCCTCCAATAGAATGATAAAGAAAGAAATCAGACCTATTCCTTTCCGCAAATCTGCTGCATAGGGTCTACCTTTTTTAAAGTATGGAAGCCATGGTATTTTGATTGCCTCATATGTGTAAGAAAGTTAGACCTTGGATAAGAAACACTGACGAAGAATTGATGCATTCGAATTGCAGGGCTGGTGAAAAACCTGAAAGTCCTATGAACTGTCAGCAGTGCAAACAAATCTGTCTCAGGAGAAGTGTAGCCACACACTCTTCAGAAGTGTTCTTGTACACATAGTATCAGGAGAGACCAGTTCCTGGAAAAGGGCATCATGCTTGGGAAAGCAGAAGGTCAGTGAAAAAAGAAGGTCAAGGAGATACATTGACACAGTGGACTCAACCATAGTGATCGTGAGGCTGATACAGGAGTGGGAAGTCTTTCCTTCTGCTGTGCACAGTTAGTATGAGTCAGAACAAACCCATGACACTCAAAAACATCTGTGAACTTCAAAATCAATCTCTCTCTCTCTCTGATTATACAACACAGAGGTTTCTAGCATTTAATAAGATGGCCTTTGGTGTTGTGGATTAGAGAATGTCCTCTGTTTTCATAAGGCAAAGCATTTTACGTCACAGAATAAATCCTAATTTTTCAAGTGGCTCAAAGTACATTTCTTCAGCTGAATTGCAAGCAATAAATTTAGTAGAGCTAATAAAGAAGAAAATTCAGATAGGGCAGAAACTCAAGAGTTAGTCATCAACAGGTGATTAAAATGGACCTAATTTCTTTGTATCACTTTCCAGACAAAAACCAGACACATCTATCTATGATCCAGGCAGACATGTTGGTTAGGAGACAACATCTCTACAATACTGAGGAGTTTTTCAGAATTTTCTAAAGCTTCCATTCAACCTCCCAGTAAAATAACAAAAGCAAAAATAAAAAAACAACCCCAAACCTCACTGGCTTTCCTGCTTTTTACTTCCTCATTCAGGCCCAGTTCCTTCCCATAATAGCCTGTCTCCAGTCACTCCACACACAGCTGCTAGAGGAATCTTCCTAAAGCCCAGTTTTGATCCTATCTGTGGCAGGCTCAAAAGCCTCCGATGCATTCTCATTATCAATTGAGTTAGGAAGACTCCCCACTGTGCCACTGGAAGCCAGCCACAGATGTCTGTGACTTCCCTTTTCTTTCTCAAGATCCATAAGCTTATCATATCCAAACTGTCCTACAGGTATGAACCAGAGGAAGTCACTTTGCCCTTCTAGTTGTAGCGAACATTTGAAAACAGCAGGGTGTTCACACAGAAAGGAGAGTGGAAGGCATCAGGGACTTTCTTCACACCCTCCATTAGATGTGATCTTAATTGTTTGTAGTGTTTATATGACAAAATCCCCCTATTTCCATCCTACTAGAGTGATTATAAAGGTCCTTGTTGGTGGAAAGGTTACAGTCTCTGCTGCTAACTGGAAGATCAAAAGTTTAGTAGTGCAAACCTCCAGGTAAGTTAATCTACCAGCTAGAAAAGACGTGGTCCCGTAAAGATGACAGCCTAGAAAAGCCTATGGACAGTGCGCCTCTGTTCTAAAGGGCTATTTTTATCCATATGAATTGACCTCACAGCACTTAGCAACAAGATAAATGTCATCTGAGGACAGAGACGGCACTCAGCTTTGCACGTGGGGATATCCAAGAGAAGTGTCTTTAATTCCTTGCCTATTTTGAGACAAGATCTGTTCTGAAATAACTTTATCTTAAATAACTTTACTCCCCACTTCTCACTTTATCTTAACTCACACATCTGTGTGTCCATTAAATAGCTACCACACCATTCTGCGTTAGCTCATAAGTGGTGAGAAGACGTGAACATTTTACTGCTTAATGAGGATTTATGGAGTGAATCAAAGTGCATACAAGCTCTTAAGAGAGCTTTTGTAATCAACTTTTTTATGATAAATCTATTTGCCAAAGTGTAGTTTACAAATGAACGGTTCACAAGCGGGGTTGGGACCAATGGTGGGATTCAGCCGATTTGCACCAGATCAGCAAAACTGACCTCTGATTTTTTTGTTGAGCTCTGCAAACCAGTTGTTAAAAGGCACTGGTCATCAGGGTTTTCTCTTAGGTGGAATCACAAATTTACATTCTTTATTCTTTTTAATGTCCATCCGCACAACAGCATATTCTGATTGCAAAGAGTAATGTTCCTTTCTGTCCATAGGTCTGAAAACTTAGAACTCTGGTTGCAATAAAAGCCAAGAATATTGCAAATGAGGACACCGATCAAGAAGCAATATAGATATCTTAAATAACAGTTTTATTGTTTTTTTCAGGTATGATTTAATATCATTCATTAATATTTTAAAATTCTTTCTTATTGCATCCCCTAGTTTTGTGTACCTGTTTTATTGTTCTAACTTAACTATTAACTGTATGAAATAATAAACCACCTTTTGGTACATCCTTTTTAAAAAAATAATTTCATCGGGGGCTTGTACATTGCTTTTTTTTTTTTTAGGCATCACTGCCCTCAGGTGGTGGGAGTAGGAGGCCCAGCCTTTGCTCCTGGGAGCCGGAATTGAACCTCCATCCCAGTGGGCCGCAGTCCCGCGCACAACCACTACGCCACCGGGGCTCAGCCCGTACATTGCTTTTAAAACACATCAATACATAGACCGTGCCAAGCACCTTCACATGTCTCCTACCGTTATCATTCTCTAAATATCCACTTTTCCACTTGAGCCCTTAATATCAGCTTCTCGTCCTTTCCCCTCTGTCCTTGCTCCCCCTCCCCCACCAATCCTCAATACTTTATAAATTATTATTGTTTTGTCATATCTTTCACTGTCCAATGTCTCCCCTCACCCACTTCTCCAATGTCTGTCCCCCAGATAGGAGGTTATGTGTAGATCCTTGTAGTTGGCTCCCTTTCTCTATCCCACCTTCCTCCACCCATCCGGTAACTCCACTCTCACTAATGGCCCCAGGGGGTTCATCTGTCCTGGGTTCCCCGTATTTCCAGTTCCCATGTCTACCAGCGTAACTTCCCCAGTCCAGTGGATTTGTAAGGTAGAGTTGGGATCATACTTGGGGGGAGGAAGCCTTCAGGAACTAGAGGAAAGTTATGTGCGTCATCACCACTTCACTGCACCTTGACTCGCCTGTCTCCTCTCCACAACTCCCCTGGAAGGGGGTGTCCAGTGGCCCACAAGTGGGCCTTGGGTCCCCACCCTGCTCTCCCCCTCATTTGTAGTGATGTGATTCTTGTTCTTTGATGCTTGGTACCTGCTCCCTTTGACCCCTTTTGATCATACAGGCTAGTGTGCTTCTTCCATGTGGGCTTTGCTGCTTCTGTGCTAGATGACCCCTTGTTCACCTTCAAGCCTTTAAGATCCCAGATACTTTATCATTTGGTGGCTGGGTGCCTTCAGCTTCCCCTGTTCTGTCTGCCTCTGCACCTTTTTGTCTTCAGAGATCATGTTGGGATGGTGGGCACATATGATATGATTTTTGTTTTTTGATGCCTGATACTAGGTTCTTTCCACACCTCATGAGCGCACAGGCTGGTGTGCTTCTTCTATGGTGGGCTGTGCTGCTCCTGCGCTTGTTCACCCTCAAGCCTTTAAGACCTCAGACACTGTATCTTTTGATAGCCAGGCACCATCAGCTATCTTCACTACTCTTGCTCATGCCTCCACATGTCTTCAGTGATTGTCTCCGGAAGGTGCACACACAGTGATACATTTTTTTTCCTGTTTGATGCCTGAGGCCCAATCCTTTCTACACTTCGTGGCCACTTCTTCCGTATGGACTTGTACACTTCTCAGCTAGATGGCCATTTATTTATCTTCAAGCTTTGAGACCCCAGGCTCTATATCCTTTGACAGGTGGGCACCATCAGTTTTCTTCACCACGTTTGCTTATGCACCTATTTGACTTCAGTGATCATATTGGGCCAATGAGCATCATGGAATACCAGATTAGTAGAACAAAGTGTTCTTGCAGAGGTCTAAACACAGGCATGTACATATGTAAATATAATTATCTATGATAGTAGGGAAGTACTAAGCATAGGGATAGTACTAAGGTACAAGCTGGACCTTGGGCCCCTACTCAGGCACTCCCTCAATGCCAGGTGCATCCTTTTTTATACCTAAAACAGTCATTAGGGCAGTGAGTTGATTGTTAAATTATTTGAATCCCATTACTGGGTGGAACTATATGTAAAATAACATGTTTGTGCATAGATGTACATTTTTTTATTTAGAGGGCTTATACATTTCATCAGCTACTAAGAGGGCTCGGTTACACAGAAGGGTAAGGACCATTCTTAAGAATCAGCACACCTTTGGAAAAGTTTTCACTTTGTCCCTATTCTTGTAAAGAAACAAATCTTGATGCAAAAGGAAAAAAAAAGAAACAAATCTTAAGAATCATGACCAGTTCCACACAGAGTCCTTGGGAGGCACAAACGTTAAGCACGTGGCTACTAACTGAAGGACTACTGGTTTGACATACCCAGAGATGCTTTCAAAGAAAAGTCTGGTAGTTTGCTTTTAGAAGTTCATTAACAAACAAACAAACAAACAAACAAACAAACAAATAAATACAACAACCTCTAAAGCTGTGGTTCTTAACTTGTGGGTTGTTACCCCTTTGGGGACTGAGTGACGTTTTCACGGGGGTCACCCGACTCATCACAGTAGCAGATGACAGCTATGAAGTCACAACGAAAATAATTTTATGGTTGGGGGGGCCCCCCACAACCTGAGGAACTGTCTGAAAGGAACTGTATGCAGCATTAGGAAGGTGGAGAACCACTGCTCTAAATGCACTCCCATCTAGCAGCTCTCAGAGTAGAACTACCGCCATGGGTTTCTAAGACCATGACTCTTTATTAGAGTCTCTTTATTAGAAAAATAAAGTGACATCACCCACTGCCACTGGGACCCCTTTAGGAGGCCATGGCCATTGCAAAACCTGGGGACTGGACTTCTGCTGTGAAACACAGACAGTTCCCTCAATGACAATCACCAGTTCAGTTTGGTGGGTTGGTTGGTTGGTTGGTCCATAGACAACAGAACCAGTCACAGTTAGGGACATTTAAGAGATTTTATGCTGCTGCTTCCAAACCTCCACTTTATGCGGAATTTTGCTTGGGACTGAACCGAAGAACCAAGGAAGTCAATCATAGATACAGTATGGAAAGGCCTGGCCATCAGTCCCAGATACCTTCCTCTGCCCTCCTTCCAGGAGTATGAGGGCTGTGCTGTTTTCAGAGGGATTTCCCCCCAGATGCTCACTATCAGATTTCCCAAGTGAACCCTGCTTTCTGATGCTAACACTTCAGGGTCATGCAGCATTTTGTTCAAGAGTTCATTGTAACAGAAATAACATCTTTTTAACAGAGCCAATCTCACAGACACTAGGCCCATTAACTTTCCTTGGTGAACTTTCAAAAGAGGGAACAGAAAGTAGACTTTGGGCTCATTATATAAAAACCTGTTTGTGGATTGGTTTTCTGCAAAAGCTCTCTCCCTTGCTGATTATTAATTTTCTGTATCGCTCGCCTTTCCTTCCGATTCCCTTGGGGCTGCACTTCCCCCAGGTGACTTAATTTACTTAATGTTCTAATTAGTGCCACTTCCACTCCAACAGATTTCCTGGGCTTTCACATCAGTGCTTTTCCATATGATAAACTCCATTAACAAGCCTCTGCACATTCTGAGGAAAAGGAGGCAGTTGTTTAATGCAACGGCCTCTACCTCATTTGCCCCCTATCTTTTGGGCCAATTTTCTTGGCTGCGCTGGAGCTTCTTCAGCAGATAATTCCATCCACAGAGAATTAGAGCTAAGCCGAGGCATCAAAGTTGTTGGCTGAATGGTAGGTACTTTTTCTGGTAGGTACTATCCATGTCATCGCTGTGTGTATTATACATAGCATCATATATATATATGTATATATATATTCAGTGATGATATGGGTATTCAAAGAAGCCATTCCTTAGAATTTTTTAGTCCCATTTTCCCAGTGGTGATGTAATTTCATTCTGATATTCTCATCTTTTCCTTACCAGTCCCCTAAACTTCCCTGGATGTGGTTAGGAATGTAGTATAATCTTGACTTTGGAATTAAAAACAAAACTAAATGGAGCACAACAGACTCTTTGGTCTAATATTCTAAGCAGTGGTTCTCAACTTTGATTGCACAATGCCACCATTTAGGGGACATTACAAAAACATAATAATGATACTTAGACGTTGACCCCAGAAATGTGGATTTAATTGAACCTGGATGCAGTATAGGCTTCCATCAATAAAGTTGAATGAAGCAAGTGTTCCCTCCAGGCATCGTAATACTACCATAAGACAGTAGAGGGCAGAGTTGACTTAATTGTTTACCAAGGGATTTCTGTTTCAGACAGGAAATAGCAGGTAGCTAAAAAACGATATCTTAACATTGCACTTTGTGGTTGTCTTTTGCCACAAAGCTTACATTTATGACTAAAGCCAAGTTATTTTTTTATATATTGAAAATTACTGGGAAGGTCCTTGGTAGGGGCTAATCAATAGGATCATTATATAATTTATTAAATTATAATAAATTAATTTATTAAATTATTTTATTTATTAAAATTTATAAAACCAGCACTTTCTAAAAATAGTTTGCCGATAATTCACTTATCATGCAGCATTATTAAGAAGAGTTGTGCAATCATCACCACAGTCACTTTCAGAACATTATTTTCTCATATTCTTTGATGTTAGTTTCCCATTCCCCCCAGTCTCCTCCACCAGTTACTGTCTCTCTAGACTCACCTACCCTGGATTTCATATATAGAGAATCATGCAAAACATTAGCAGGAAGCAAGTAAAAAACCTCGACATTAATGACGAAATAAAACAGGGAAATCTCAATCAAAGAGAAAGCAGAGAATATTAAAAATGGAAACACCTTTCAAATCAATCAAAAGAAAGATAAAATGAAAAGGTAACTACATTTTAACCTAACTACGTCTGCCATGGCTAACTTTACGATGCTCTCTGTCTGATGTCACATCTTTGGACGATGGTTCCCGGGGATTCAGGGGGGGCTCAATCCATGTGGGAACCTGCAAAAGGATGTGGGGCTTCCACGGTCATCCATAATCTCCTGTAAACTGGGTGTTTGGAATTTACGCTCTCATACTGTTCCCTTTTCTGGGTTTGGATTTTATCATTTACAATACTTGGATCGCTGAGTCCCGGTGGTGTAAGTGGTTGAGTGCGGGACTGCAGCCAGTGGGCTTGGCGGTTCAAATCCAGTGGCGGCTCTCAGGAGTGGCTCTGGGTAGCTCCTACGACCATCGGAGGGCATGATGTCAAAAATAAACAAACAAACAAACAATCCTTGGATCACACAGACCAGTGTGTTTTTTCCATGTAGACTAAGTGGACACCTCACTTAGCTAGGTGCTAGTTTTAAGACAAGACTTTAAGACTTTTGGATAGTCGGGGACCATCTGTTTTCTTCACCACCCCTTCCTTGCCTAACATGCCTATCTTCTTTGATCTCTTCCTGAGGGTGAGTATCCAGTTGGGCTATATCATAAGAGGGAATTGTTCTTAAGTTAGGGTGACAATTAAGTGCAAGCCCCCAATCCATTCAGATTAGCTGTGATTTATATGAACTCCGGTTTACTTGCGAGTCATCATTATCATTTTAAGAGAGAGAACATTTTAAATCATTTCCCTAGGGCATAAAATAATTCTTTTGATAGTGTCATTAATTTCACCAATGATACAGAATTTAAAACACTCTTAAGAAGAGAAGATTACACATGGAAAGACTGACTTTTTAGACAATACGAGTTGCTGACTTTTTTTTTCTTTGTGGCATCACTGCCCTGGTGGGAGTAGGAGGCCCAGCCTTGCTCCTGGAGAGATGCTGCTGGATTTGAACTGTCAACCCTATGGGCCGCAGTTCCATACACAACCACTAAGCTACCAGGGCTCAGCCGAATTGCTGACTTTTTAAAAAAATCATTTCATTGGGGACTCTTACATATATTGTAGCAAATCATACATCCATTATCTTTTTTCCCCCCAATGATTTTATTGGGAGCTCTTACAGCTCTTATGACATTCAATACATCATTTGTATCAAGCATATTTGTACACATATTGCCATCTTCATTTCCAAATATTTTCTACTTCAGCCTTTGGTATAAGCTTCTCTTTCCCCCTCCCTTTTTTTTTAATGAATCACTTTATTGGGGGCTCACACAACTCCCATCAGGATCCATACATACATCAATTGTATGCAGACCACATTTGTACACTTGTTACCATCATCACTCTCAAAACATCCTCCCTCCACTTAGGCCCCCAGTACCAGCTCCCCATTTTCTCCTTCCCTCCCCACTTTCCCATGAACCCTTGATAATTTACAAATTGTTATTACTTTTTCATATCATACACTATCCAATGTGTCCCTTCAGTCACTTCCCTGTTGTCTGTACCCTAGAGAAGAGGTTATATGTAGATCCCTGAAATTGATACCCCTTTCTATTCCACTATCCCTCCACCCTCCCAGTATCACCACTCCCACCACTAGTCCTGAGGGATCGTCTATCCTAAATTTCCCATGTTTCCAACTCCAGTGTACATCCTCTGGTCTAACTGGATTTGTCTGGTAGAATTGGGATCATGATAGTGGGTGGGAGGAAGCATTTAAGAACTAGAGGAGGGCTGAGCCCCGGTGGCGTAAGTGGTTGAGTGCAGAACTGCAGCCCGTGGGCTTGGCGGTTCAAATCCAGCGGTGGCTGGGTGGCGCCCACGACCACCAGAGGCAGTGATGCCCACCAAAAAAAAAAAAAAAGAACTAGAGGAAAGTTGCATATTTCATTGCTACTACACTGTACCTTGACTGGCTCATCTCCTCCCTGCAAGCCCTCTGTAAGAGGATGTCGCTTCACTATTGATGGGCTTTGGGTCCCCAATCTGCATTCTCCCCTATTTATAATGATATAATTTTAGTTCTTTGATGACTGACACCGGATCACTTTAACACCTTGTGGTCACACAGGCTGGTGTGTGTCTTCCATGTGGGCTTTGTTGCTTCTGAGCTGGATGACCGCTTGTTTATTCAAGCCTTTAAGACCCCAGATGCTATATCTTTGATAGTCAGGCATCATCATCTTTCTTCACCACTTTTGCTTGTGCAATTTGTCTTCAGTGATTGTCAGGGAAGGTGAGTATCTCAGAATGTTGGATTATTAGAACAAAGTGTTCTTGTGTTGAAGGATTACTTGAACAGAGGCTCAAAGTCCATCTGCTGCCTCAATTCTTAGTATATACACATATGTACATTGATCTATTTCCGTTGTTATCGAAAAATATATTTACATATGCACATGCCTGTATTTAGACCAAGTAAATGTCCTTTGCCTCCTAGTTCTTTCCTCTATTTCCTTTTACTTTCCTCTTGTTCCACTATCATGTTCTGCTTTCATTTGTGTTTCAGTAATTCCTCTGGACTACATTGCCCTTGATCAAGCCCAACCAGGCATCCTATACCCTCCTTGCCATCAAGTTTAGATCACTTATTGTTTTCTTGTCCCTAGGTTTGTTGAGGCCCCCTTCCCTAGGCCTGCCTTCCCTTCTCCTATGTCCCCCCCAGAACCATCGATCTTATTGTTTTCTTCTCCACATTGTTTATCCCTCCTATCTTATCTAGATAGACATGCAGAGACAATAATAAGCACAAAAACAAGACAAAGCAAAACAAAACAGCAAACGACAAAACCATAGCAACAGAAAGAAAAGCCTGTAAGTACTTCCAGGTCTGTTTGTTGACCTTTAGGAATGTTTTCAAGTCTATTCTGATGGCATACTATATACCATGGTCCCAAAGTCTACTTTTGGTATCCTTCAGGGACGTCATTGCTTTGCTCTTCTTGCTTCTCTGTTGCACACCCTGGGAGTTTCGCCCTAGTGCAGTGGGGTCAGATTGGGCACAATTTCCTCACTGTGTCTCCAGTGTTGTCCCCTGGAACAATAAGGGTCAATGAGGGACGTCATGTCTCGTGGTGGGGCTGGCCCTATGGTCCTCTCTGAGCATTGGCTGCTCTGAGCAGGAATGTCATCCTCGGGGCTTGATTGGCCTGGATGTGTTCCACTCTCTCTCTTCCCTCTTTGCTTTTTCCTGTGTGCTCTGATCAGAGGCGCCCTGCTTCTCCCGCTGTAGCATCAATGCTGTCCCTTGAAGTGCATTCTTCAGAGGTGGGTGTGGGTGTGTGGCGTCCATGTCATTGGGATTGGGGGCCAGTCCCGCAGACCTCTCTACTGATTCCTGCTTCGTGCCAGTATGCTGCATTCATGTCTTGGTGCACCAGATTGAAAAGACATACTTTAAAAAAAAATCATTTTATTGGGGGCTCATCCAACTCTTATCAAAATCCATACATCCATCCATTGTATGCCAAGCACACTTGTACATTTGTTGCCATCATCATTCTTAAAACATTTGCTTTCTACTTAAGCCCTTGGTATTAGCTTCTCATTTTTCCCTCCCTCCCCGCTCCTCCCCGTTCATGAACCCTTGATAACCTATAAATTATTATTCATTTGGAATAGACATATTTTTATATATCAAGTGGTCTAATTGGGAAAAGAGACTAGTGCATGCAGCTGCTCAGGTAAATGAAATGCAGAACTTCCCCACAAATCCTTTCAGGCGACTATAACCAATAAGAATACTAAATCAGCTAATAAAAAAATGCTACCCTCCATATGTATAGATAGACTGACCTACATTTAGTGATGGTGCTGAGTTTCCTCCCCTTTCCTTAAGTATCATCCTATAGGCGATAAACTGTTGACTTCTTGGGGGCTAGCAGCCCCCCGGCCAGCCCGGCACCCTTTCCCAGTGCCGCCTCTATCTTCCAGAGGCCTTTGGGGCCCCACTCTGAACAGAAGAATGTTATCCTGGGAGCCACGAGGGCAACGGTGGCACTCACGACTCGTGGCCACAACAGAACCTCTCTCAGGTGGCGTATGGGAAGCCGGAGCAGTGGAGACTCACAGCTCTCTGTGTCCCACTGGAAGATTCCCCTGCAGTCCCTGAGCTCCATGCCCTCTGAAGGACAGCAGCTGCAGCGCCGCCCCAGTTTTCATTCCCACTTTCCCACAAGAGAGATTTCTTTCCTGTCAATTTCCAACTTGGCTCCAAACTGTCAATCACCATGTTGAACTCGGGAAGCTTCCCACTTCCCTGACTTACCATGTGTCTCTATTTGATTTAGCTTACCGCCTAGTAATTAGTCCTACTTCCCCTCCCCCCGTAGCTGTTCTGAGAACTCCGGAGGTGTTAAGATTGAGTAAGTAAGCTTGTCCTCAGGTGTCAGTGAGTGGACTTCTGGGAAGTCCCTGTACCGGGGCAGAAACTGCCCTCCTAACATCTTCTTGGCTGTGCCCTTTAACGAAGGAGATCCAGGCCTTTCTCCTGTGAGGCAGCCCAGGGAGTTAGAACTGACAATCTTTTTGTTCGTGGTCAAAGCAAAGGCTTACGGCCGTAAATCCAAACTAAACTCACTGCCTTTGAGTGGGTGCTGACTGAGTGATTAGAATGGAGATTTTCCACAGCCGCAGATTGGAGTCGGGTCTGATGGCTTGTCCAATGTCCCCACCGTGCATGGGAAACACTGGCGAGGGAGCCAGCTAGTGCCGGGCAGACAGGACCAGCTGCTCACAGTGTGCCTCACGGGCACTGTTCTGTGCACACAGGTGCACCTCCAGCTGGTAGCTGTTACTGAGGAAACGTTCCCGGCATGCTTGCCCTTTTGGTCACCGCAGTTTTGATCTTATCCTGGCCTTCCTCTCTGGCAAAACCTATTCTCAGGGGAAGATCTAAAATCTGCCCCCTATATTTCACTATCTTCTTTCCCCAGAGAGAAAATGGCTTTATTTATTACGAAAATACCCTTTCACTGCCCTTTGGTCAATTCTGACTCATCGTGACCTCATAGGCCAGGGCAGAACTGCCTAGAGAACAAGGTGAACTGCCTTTTGTGGGTTTCTAAGACCCACTTAAGTTTTACCTTTCTCCCAGTGAGGGCTGGTAGTTTTGAACTACTGAGCTGGTGGTTCGCATTCCAATGAGCAACCACTGTGTTGCCAAGACTCACGAAAATGTCCTGAGGTCAAGAAATACTCAAAACACTATAGGAATATTGAGAATCAGATAAGAGTTACTCTACGTCCAGTCATTTGGAAACAGCTGTTACATTGTGGAGGCATATCCTTCCCTACGTGGCCCTGGCGGCACAGTAGACTAAGCATTGGGCTGCTAGCCACAAAGTCGGTGCTTTAAAGCCACCGGGCACTTCCCGGGAGAAAAACGAGGCTGTCTGCTGCAGCAAATTGGTCTCAGGACGGTGTAGCCACTCAGCTCTGTCCTAGAGAGTGGCTATCTGTCAGAAGTGACTCAATGGCGGTGGTCTGACTATGGTTTATCTTTCCTTATATAAAAGATTTTATTTCATAGTGAGATGAAAGTTAGTTGAAGCCTTTAAAAAATTAACGTGGGGCAGGAGCAAGAGGAGCTGATACCAAGGGCTGAAGTAGAAGGAAAATCTTTCAGAATTGATGATGGCAGCATATGTACAAATATGCTGGATACAACTGATGTCTGGAATGTTATACAAGCCGTGAGAGCCCCCAATAAAATTATTTTTTTAAATTAACAATCAGTCCTGACACGTTCCTACCAAGCGATAGGAAACTACACCGTCATTTAAATGATTACATAAAATTGATGTGTGCTGTT
This sequence comes from Nesogale talazaci, assembly GCA_004026705.1. Lineage (NCBI taxonomy): Eukaryota > Metazoa > Chordata > Mammalia > Afrosoricida > Tenrecidae > Nesogale > Nesogale talazaci. The sequence continues at coordinate 22,518 of PVJH01019049.1, forward strand.
AAGTCTAACAATCCCATTTGATAGCCATCGATGTGATTTTTGAAGGTTTAACTATAATCAAAATTAATTGTAGTGAACAATGTTCACTTCAAAATTAAGTGTGTGAATCCAGTATGTTCTGAGTATAAGCTGAAGATACAGAATGTTAGTGCTGAAAGAGTCCTTAGAGATTAGTTAGTTCAAGGCACCATTCTGCAGATGAGGCATTGAGACATAGACATGGCAAAAAGCAGCAGGGTCCAAGTCTTTTGACATTAGTTCTAGTGATCTTTTCAGCCCATGTTGTGACCTCAACTCACAGGATCCCTGTAGGATGGAGTCCAAGTGCCCAACAAACAAACAAAAACAATATACATGCAGGAAGCAAAAGGTCTTTAAAAAGACAGGAAAGAAATGAAAGATCAAAGTGAATGTCCAAAGAGACTCTAAAACTTGCTCATAATCATAAGGTCTTTGTGTGTGTGTGTGAGATCACTGCCCTGGTGGGAGTAGGAAGCCCAGCCTTGCTCCTGGAGAGAGAGCTGCTGCTGAATTTGAACCGCCAATCCTATGGGCTACAGTCCCGCACACAACCACTCTGCCACCAGGGCTCAGCCCAATCATAGAGTCTTTAAGGCACATAGAAGAAGTGATGAAGTCAAGGAACTGAATGGAATATTTCAAAGTGAAGTTCAAGAAGACAAAATACTGTAAAGAAATGTGCAAAGATCTAGAGTCAGAAAACCAAAAAAGAAGAATATGCTCAGTATATTGTCACCTGAAAGAACACTAGAAAGAAATGGAAGCTCAAGTTGAAATACTGAAAGATTCTATGGGTAAAATATTGAATGATGCAGAAAGACTTCAAAGAAGATGGAAATAATCCACAGGGTCACTGAACCAAAAAGAATTAGTCAGCATCCCACCATTTCAAGAGGTAGCCTATGATCAAGATCCAATGGGACTGAAGGAAGAAGTTCAAGTCACACTAAAAGCATAAGCTGAAAACAAGACTTCAGGAAGGAATATCAAAGGGAATGCTTCAACAAGCTGACACGGCACTGGAAGCACTCACTCATCTCTGCCAGGACCTGTGGAGGACAGCTACTTGGCCAGCTGATTGGAAGAGGTCCATATTTGTGCCCATTCCAAAGAAAGGTGGCCCGACAGAATGCTCAAATGATAGAACGAGATCACCGATGTCACATGCAAGCAAGTTTTTGCTGAAGACCATCGAGCACTACATAGACAGGGAGCTTTCAGAGGGTTAGGTCAGATTCAGAAGACCCAGAATCAGGGTTATAATTGCTGATGTCAGATGGATTTTGACTGAAAGCAGAGAAAGCCAGAAACATAACTATTTGTGTTTTATTGACTGTGCTAAGACATTTGACTGTGTGGGTCATAACAAACCAGGATAGCCTCGAGAAGAATGGGATTCCCGGAGCACTACAATGTTGTCACGTAGAACTTGAGCATGGACCAAGAGGCAGCTGTGTGGACAGAACTCGGGTATAGACTACATTAAAATCAGGAAAGGTGTGTGGTAGGGTTGTATGCGCTCACATAGGTAGTCTGTATGCTGAGCAAATCACCAGACTATCTGACTTACAGGAAAAAGAATGTGGCATCAGGATTGGAGGAAGGCTTATCAGCAACCTGCAATATGCAGATGACAAAACCCTGCTTGTTGAAAGTGAGGAGGATTTAATGCACTTGATGATATGCTCAAGGGTTGCAGCCTTCAGTATGGATTACAATTCAATGTAAAGAAAACCAATATCCTTACAATTGGAACAACAGATAAGATCAAGGTAAATGGGGGGGTGGGGGGGTGGGGGGAGGTTGAAATTTTCAAGGATTTTGTCTTTCTTGGATCTACAATCAGTGTTCATGGAATCAGCCATCAAGAGAGCAAAAGATTCATTGCCTTGGGGTAAAGCTGCCACGCAAGACCTCTTTAAAGTGTTGGAAAGTGTTGCTTTGGGGATTAAGGTACACCGGACCCAAGTCATGGTATTTGCAACTGTGTCATATGCATGTGGAAGTTGGATATTGTGTAAGGAAGACTGGAGAAGAACCACTGCATTTGCATCACGGCGCTGGAGAAGAATATTGAAAGTATCAGGAACTGCCAAGAGAACAGACAGATCTGTCTTGGACAAAGCACAGGCAGGGCGCTCCTTAGAGGTCAGGGTAGTGGGACTTCATCTCTCTTATTTGGGACATGTGGTCAGAAGACTAGTCTCTGGAAAAAGACATCGTGCTTGGAAATGTAGCAGGACAGCCGAGAAGAGGGAGACCTTTGAGCAGCTGGATCGAGGCAGTGGCTGCACCAGTGGGCTCAAACATCAGCGCAGTTGTGAGTATGGCGCAGCACCGGGCAGTGTTTTGTTCTGTTTTGCACACGGTCACTAGGAGTTGGATCCTGCTTAACAGAAGCAAGCAGTCTTGAAGGAGCTCTTGTGGCACTGCCATTTAGGATTAGACAGCAAACCCACAGAGTCCAAAGTTCAAACCCACCATCGGCTCTGCTGGAGAAAGATGCAGCTGTCTGCAGCTGTGAACATTTAGACGTGGAAACCCTTAATAGCATCATTCTGCATCTGAATCGACTCAATGGAAGTAGGTGAGTGAGAAGCAGTACTGACTGTCTCACCATTAACCACATAGGCTGTGCCTTCAATGAAAAGTCCTCCCAGAGTCACTTGCAGCTCAAGATTTTCTTTTACTTCTGAAGTGAATTAGCAGTTTGCTGTTGTCTTTGGAATGAGGGCAGGGATAGTTCCAGTCCCTTACGCCAGCCTGGTTATCATTTCTACTTAGCGGTTTCCGGAGGTCTTGGTGGAGGTGAGGGAATCCAGAAAATGATCTAGGTAGCTAACTACTACCGATGTTCACTCACAGCTTGGAGTCCCTTCCAAAAGAAGGGTCTGCATCTTCACGTGGCACCATTTCTACTCTGAAAGTCCACGGTTGGGTATTGAGTGATTAAAATGACGATGAATAAGCAGTACAACTGTACATGCTCAGCAGAATCTGGGGCCAAATTCTTCTTAATTATTGACTTAAAATATTAAGTGACAATATGGGTCATTTACACTAAGTATCATGGGGATTTGTTCATTTAAAAATCATGAGATACTGCTCCCTAAATAAACAGCTCATTAATAAAGCAGGAGATTTGGGGGTCAATGCAATTTTTGGAAAATTCTTTTAGCATATATATTGCCAAAGTGAGCACTGGGAAATTCTTTAAACATGGTGCTTCATAGTTCTCTATGTTGCGACAAGGAAAATGATCGCAGTTTTGTTCAAAATTGAATAAAAATGATTATTACTCATTTGGCAAACAGAAAACGAAAGTCTAAAATTTTACTCTTATAAGAACACATATGAGGGTTCAAAGTGTTCCTGGGAAAATGGAATTAAAAGTGTCGTCTTTCCACAAACTTTTTGAAGCCCCCTTTTATTACAAAAGTTTGTCAGATGAACTGGTTTTAGGTATAATTGAGTGATGATAAATACTTTTACCACATAAGCTACTACTACCACCACTGTTCATTTCTGAGGTGTGATATCACTCTCAATAGAAACGCAATATTCCTTCAGCAATAACTCCCATCTTCTCCCCTCAGCGCCTGTAAGCCAGTAATGAACTTTCTCTCTATGCATTTGCCTAAACTGACTACATCTATATAGAAAGATGCCATCAGCCAAAATAAGACCAGAGCCAATTGTGGAACAGATAATAGCGCCTATGTAGGTTCAGGTTGAAGCTGAGAAATATTAAAACTGCAAGGCCAAAATGCACTCTTGAGTATATCCCACCTGCATTTACAGAGTCTCAAGGAAAGATTTGACCAAAGACAAACTGAGTTGTGGGATGACATCAAGTATATCATAGTAAAGAAAGCAAAAGGTCATTGAAAAGAGAGGTCAACAAACAGACTTTGAACTATTTACAGGTTTTTCTTTTAAAATTATTTTTTACTTATTAATATATTTTTCTGGACATTGATTTTTTGTGTTAGTTTCATCGCTTTGTTCTCTTTTGTTGCTTTGTCTTGCTATGTCTTTTTTTTTTTTTTGGCATCACTGTCCTGGTGGTGGGAGTAGGAGGCCCAGCCTTTGCTCCTGTGAGCAGGAATTGAACCTCCATCCCAGTGGGCTGCAGTCCTGCGCACAACCACTATGCCACCGGGGCTCAGCCGCTATGTCTTTTTTGTGTGTGTGCACATTATTATCTCTGCAGGTCTATCTAGATAAGATAGACTGGATAAACAGTCTGAGGGAGAAAGCAATGGGACTGATGGTTCCAGGGGGACATGGGAGAGGGGGACATGGGAGAAAGGAGGTGGTGTTGAACAATCCAGGGACATGGGAATAATAAGTGATCCAAAATCTGTAGCAAGGTGGGTGTGAGAGGTCTGGCAGGGATTGATCAAAAGTAATGTAACTGAGAGAAATTACTGAAAGCCAAAAGAAAGCTGTCCCATGATAGTGGGACAAGAGGAAAGTAGAAGGAAATAGAGGAAAGAACTAGGAGGCAAAGGGCATTTATTGAGGTCTAAATACAGGCATGTACATAGGTAAATATTTTTGTAGATATTAAGGGGAAATAGAACTATGTGCATATACTTATAGACTTAGTATTAAGGCAGGAGGTGGACATTGAACCTCCACTCAAGTACTTCCTCAATACGAGAACACTTTGTTCTATTAAATTGACATTCTATGATGCTCACTTTCTGGCATGATCGCTGAAGATGAATGTGTGCATAAGCAAAAGTGGTGAAAAAGCTGGTGATGCCCAGCTATCAAAAGATAGAGCATTTGTGGTCTTAAGGTTTGAAAGTAAACAAGCAGTCTTTTAGCTCAGAAACAACAAAGCCCACATGGAAGAAGCACATCATCCTGTGTGACCAAAAGGTGTCAAAAGGATCAGGTATCAGACATCAAAGAACAAAAAATTATATCATTATAAATGAGGGGGAGTACATATTGGGGACCCAAAACCCATCTGTAGGTGAAGCGATATCCCTTTACAGAAGAATAATAGGGAGGAGATGAGCAGTCAGGATACAGGGTAACAGTGATGAAACATGCAACTTTCTTCTAGTTCTTAAATGCTTTCTCCCCTACCACTATCACGATCCTAATTCTACCTTACAAATCTGGCTAGAACAGAAGATATACACTGGTACAGCTAGGAGCTGGAAACATGGGGAATCCAGGACAGGTGATCCCTTTAGGACCACTGGTGATAGTGGCGATACCGGAAGGGTGGATGGAAAGGAAACCGATTACAAGGATCTATATATAACCTTCTCCCTGGGATATGGACAACAGGGAAGTGAGTGAAGGGAGGCATCGGACAGTGTATGATACGATAAAATAATAATAATTATAAATTATCAAGTGTTCATGAGGGTGGGAGGACAGGAAGAAAGGGAAAAAATGAGGAGCTAATACCAAGGGCTTAAGTAGAAAGAAAATGTTTAGAGAATGATAATGGCAACAAATGTGCTAGGCATATAAATGGATGGATGGATGAATTGTGATAAGAGTTGTATGAGTCCCCAATAAAATGATTTTTATAAAAAAGAGCATACAAATATAAATAAAGATTAAACTGCGAGAGAGGAAATATCAAGTGAAAATGGATGTCAAAAGAGATTCTGAAACTTACTCTTGAAGCTAAGTTGACTAGAAGAAATGATAAAGTAAAAGAACTGGGCTGAGCCCCGATGGCATAGTGGTTGTGCGTGGGACTGCGGCCCACTGGGTTGGAGGTTCAAATCCAGCATTAAGGCTGGGCCTCCTACTCCCACCACCAGAGGGCAGTGATGCCCCCCCAGAAGAACTGAACAGAAATTTTCAATGGGCAGCTAGAGAAGAGAAAATAAAATTTTATAAATAAACTTATAAAGGCTAGGAGTTAGAAAATAAATACATTCAAAACAAAACTCACTGCCATTGAGTCCGTGCTGACTCACAGCGCCCCTGTTGAGTTTCCAGGACTGTTTCACGGAACTAGAAAGTCCATTCTTTCTCCCGCAGAGCTGCTGGTGGTTCTGAACTACCAACCTTTTGGACTGCAGCCCCAGGACTAACCCCTACAATATGTTCAGCATTTCTCAAGCTAAAGTAACTCAAGGAAAAAATTACAAGCATTGAGTTGTAATATCGAAGGATTCTAGATGGAAGGAAGTATGCAGACACTGAACCAAAAAGAATTGATGGACCAGCAACCCTTTCAAGAGATGGCATATAGTCCATAGCATTGAAATAAGAAGTCTAAGCTGCACAGACAAGGATTTGGCACAAAACAAGTTTCCAAGCATTCACAGAATACCTATGGAATTAGAAAAAAGCATTTTATTGGAGCTCTTACAGCTCTCATCGCGATCCATCCCCTGTGTCAAGCACATTTGTTTCCATCATCGTTTCCAAACATTTTCCTCCTATTTGAGCCCTTGGTATCAGCTCATTTCTCCCACTCCCTTGCCCTCCCTCCTTCATGAATCCTTGATAATTTATAATTTTTACTCCAACTGCTATTTCCCTTCACTCACCTTTTTGTTGTCCATCGCCCGGGAGGGGGTTATACATATAGATCATTGTGATTGGTTCCCTCTTTCTCGCCCCCCCCCCTTACCCTTCCCCTCCTGGTATTGCTACTCTCATTATTGGACCTTAGGGGTTTATCTGTCCTGGATTCCCTATATTAAGAGTCCTTATCTGTACCAGTGTACATGCTCTAGTATAGCTGGATCTGTAAGGTAGAATTGGAGACATGTGACTGGAGACACAGACCTATTTTAACAAACTGCTGTGGCACTGTGAGAAGCACTCTCTGGTTTATGTCAAGTAATTTGGAAGACAAGTACCTGACTATCATGATGATTCTCAGCAGAGAATACCAGAATATTGGAAAGATGCTTACCAGTATTCTATTGATATTTTGAAGGCTGGGTGCATCATAACAAATTATGGGTAACATTGCAAAGAATGGGAATCCTAGAAAAGGTCATTGTGCTCACGCAGCATCTATACATAGACCAAGAGGCAATTGTTTAAAAAGAACAAGAGGATACCAGATGGTTTAAAATCAGAAAAGGTGTCAGGGTTGTACCCATTCCCTCTATTTAATTTGCATGTTGAGTAGATAATCTGAGAAGCTGGATTACATGAAGAAGAAGAGGCCATTGGAGGCGAGTTTATTAACCACCTAGACTTGATGTGAAGATGGCACGCCATGGTTAAGCCGAGAGCACCTTGGTTGCTGAAAGGGAGTTGAAAACGAAGCACTCGGTGTCGAAGACAAAAGACTGGACCATTCAGTATGGATGATAAACCAATGTATAGAAAACAAAAGTCCCCACAACTGGACTCATCAAGGACATCCGATAAACGGAGAAAAGATTGAGGTTGTCAAGAATTTTATTGTAATTGGATCCATAATCAATTCTCAGGCAAGCAGCAATCAGGAAATCGACATATCACTGTGGGAAAATTTGCTGCACAAGACATCTTGAAAATGTCGGACAGCAAGGGTTCCACATTGAGACGGATTCAAGCTTTGGTTCATTTTAATTGCCTCCTCTGCACTGGAATGTGGGACGATGAATGAGGAAAACCAGAGAGGAATTGATGTCCTTGCTTCCACAGTGCCCCTGCCTGGGTTCAAACCACCAACCGTTAGAGGAGTGGCCGAGCACAAGCAGCTTGTGACACCCGAGGAGCGGAGCAGATGCTTAGCTGGCATTGGCAAAGAAGAGTACAGTTGGCACGGGTGGCCAGCAGAACAAATGAATCTGTCTTGGAAGAGGTAGAGTTGGGCTGCCTCTTAGAAGCGAAGATGATGAGACTTCTCACTTTCTTTGGTCATGTTTCAGTTCCTGGAAAAGGGACCTCAGGAAGGGCAAAGGAGAGGTCCATTTGAAAGAGGAAGACCTGCAGGAGGTCGATTGACAGCTGAAGCAGTGGGCACAACCATAACAATGTGAAGGTGACTCAGAACCACGCCACATGCTGACCTGCTGCACACAGGGCTGGGGTGGATCACAGCCAACCCAACAGGCCCTGACAATAATGACAACATGCAAATCGGACCACACGATGCTTATCTTTTCGGTGCCTGCGTTATCGCACTGAGCATATTCGAGGCTCGTTCCTATCATAGCATGAACTAGAATTTCATTTCTCCTTGTGGATGCATAAGACTCCAATGGTGCATGCAATACATTTTGTTTATTCATTCATCTACTGATGGACACTCGTGCTGTTCCCTAAATACTTTTTTTACTAAGCATCTAACGTACACAAAAGAAAACAAGAGAATATTATGTTTTTCCTAAGAACTGCGGTTTTTTAAAGAAAATAAGAACTAGTTATTTTACACATGCATCAGGTTTGAATTGAATCATAGTTTTGGTATACTTTAGAATGTTGAAAAAAATACCCAAACAGAAGATGAACAGCTGCAGAAATATACCACGGAATAGAAAATGAGATGAATTTGCAGAGGTAATGGAGTCTTTTATTGCACGATCTTTCTAAACTTTATTGAAAATTTCCCAAAGGTGTTGGTTAATATAATGAAAAAAATTTCTTGTGCGTTTGGAAATTGCTCACCAACAAATAAAAGCACTTAACAAGACCATTTATGTGGGCAATAATTATCACAGAAACACAAATTGTTTCATCGGCCGAATTATTTGAGTGCTAGTTGTCATTGCTCATTCACAAACTTGATTTGAAAATTACCTTCTCTCCCCTTACTCTGAGTTCCTCGTTTGAGAAATACGAACAAAGGTAGAGATGAAAGGTTTTGTGCTTAGTTAGTCTTCATTTTCCATACACAAACCTTCCACTTAAAGTAGAGAGCTCACTTTAAGTAGAGAACTTTGATTCAAATACTATAGCACTTATACTTAAAAATATTGTGAATACGGTGAAGGTTTACAGAGTTAATCATCAGTTTGGCACCCATCAGCTCATCAAACCTTCCATTTTCTTTTTTTGTTTTTGTTTTTGTTTTTAATTCCCTCTGTTTTGGGGGGGGGGCGCATCACTGCCCTCTGGTGGTGGGAGTAGGAGGCCCAACCTTTGCTCCGTGGAGCTGGAATCGAACCTCCATCCCAGTGGGCCGCAGTCCCGCGCACAACCACTACGCCACCGGGGCTCAGCCAAACCTTCCATTTTCTTGCCCTTGTTTCCATCATTCTTCCTCCTGCACCATTTCCCTCTTGTTGGGTCTGTTGTTTTCCCTTCCTCCAAACCACACCTGTCAACCCTCTAACCTGTGCCATCTCCTCCCCTCCATTCCCCTGGTAACCCTACAAGTCTTGTCCTTTTATTGTGAAAACATTTTCTTTTTCTTTTCTGGGGGGGGGGTGCATCACTGGCCTCTGGTGGGAGTAGGAGGACCAGCCTTGCTCCTGGAGAGCTACTGCTGGATTTGAACCGCCAACCCAGTGGGCTGCAATCCCGCACACAACCACTATGCCACCGGGGCTCAGCCCTGAAAACATTTTATTGAGTTTTTAAAATGACAGTAGTTTCACACAGTCTTTGTCCCTTTTGTGTTTGACTAATTTTGCTCACCATAATGTCTTTCAGGTACATCCATCACAGATTCCCCGCCCCCCCTATTTTAGTGGGGATTCTGACAACTCTTGTTACAATCCATTCATCAATTGTATCCAACATATTCATGTATATATAGATTTCTTTTTTGTTGTTGTTTGTTTGGTTTTTTTGGGCATCACTGCTCTCTGGTGATGGGAGTAGGAGGCCCAGACCCACTGCTGGAATTGAACCTCCGTCCCAGTGGGCCGCTGTCCCGCGCACAACCACTACGCCACCAGGGCTCAGCCCCATGTATATATATATTTCATCATTCTCTTTTAAACATTTTCTTTCCATTGAGCCCTTGGCATCAGCTCCTCCTTTATTACCTCCCTCCCACCCCCTCCCCCCCACACACCACCCTCCTGCCCCCTGATAAATTGTGGATGGTTAATTGTTTTCAAATCTCACTCCAACCACCATCTCCCTTCCCCTCTGGTTTCTGTTTTCTTCCCCCTGACTGGGGTGTGGTGTGTGTGTGGGGGGGGGTTATGTGCCATTCATTGCCATCAGTGTCCTGCTTCCTCCCTACTATTCCTCTCCTTCCCCCTACCCTTTTGGTACCTCTAGTCCCATTTCCTGTTCCACAGTTCCATGTGTTGTGAGTTTAATCTCGTGCCTATACCTATGTACATGCTCCCGTGTAGTCTAGCTTGGGAGGCGGCATTGAGGTGGTGATAGTGGAAGTGGGGAGGCTTCCCAGAAACAGAGGTATACTGTGTGACTCATTAGTGTTCTGCTGCATCCTGATTGTCTTGCTCCTCCTTGTGACCCCTCTGTGGGTAGATGCTCCATTGACCATGGATGGGCCTTGGGTTTCTGCCAACCCCCTCCATTCTCACCAATGCATTCTTGTTTGTTCATTTACGGTCTTTTGTGAGTCTTCTGATGCCCGTTGTCCAGTCTTGACACCCTACGATCACACCGGCTGGTGTGCTTCTTCTACATGGACTTGGTGCTTCACTGTTGAATAGCCACTTGTTTCACTTCAAGCCTTTAAGACTCCGGACACTATATCTATTAATAGCTGGGCACCATCCTCTGTCTTGACTACGTTTGCTTAAGCACCCATTTTGTCTTCCGCGATCATGTGTGTGGGGCCTGGTGGTGGTGGTGATCATCACAGAATGTCAATTTGTTAGAAGAATGTGCTGTATTGAGAGGTGGAGTGAACCGAGGTACAAGATCCATCTGCAACTTCAGTGTATTGCCTTATAAATATACATACATAGGCCCATATCACTATCATTATGGATTAATGTATTTGCATAAGTGCACACCTCTGTTAATCTCCCTATCTATGCCTTTGCTTTCTTTCTTTTTTTTTTTGAAAGTCCTCCTGTTTATTACTCACCACCGTTTCGCCTTTGCTTTCTTCTGCCTCCTCCTGCCCCTCCATCACTTTCCCCCTTCTTCCCTCTCTTAGTGCTTCCCCTTCACTAGCTTGGTGTTGCTCTAATACTCACAGGATCTCTCCCCTCTCCTAGATGCTGGTTCCACTTCTCTAGTTGTTCCCCTGTGCATGATGCCATCCTCTCACCATCCCCTTCTTCCCACCTTCTCCTTCCCCCTCTACCTTCTGGGGCCATTGGTCCCATTGCCTTCTCCCCAGACTTTCCTCCCATGGTCCAACCCATATAATTAGTCAACCCAACCATGTTCTAGGCTGAACAACAAGAAAGCCTATGGTTGAAGAAAGAAATGGGAAATGAAAAAAATGAGAGAAAAGAAAAAAAGAAAACTGACCCTAGATAGATTCAGGTCTGTTTGCTGGTTCCCATGGAACTCTCCCCCCAGGTCCTGAGAGGGGTCTGGGAGCTGCCCCTTCTTATCTTAGGGCGCCTCAGGGACTCTGTGCTTGGCTTTACTCTGATTGCTGATCTGTTATGCTCCATTCCCACACCGTCTCCCCACCATGTATTCCCACTGTTGTCCTGTCTCCATATGCATCATCACAGATTCATTATTTTCTCATGTTGTTTAATATTCCATTGTATGTGTGTACCAAAGTTCATTTGCCCGTTCTTCCACCGAGGAACATTCAGATAGTTTCCATCTTTTTACTATTATGAATAGTACTGCAATGCACACTGGAAAACATATCAACAAACCACAAAAAAAAATGCATTGCCAGTAGAAGGAGGACTGGATCATGCAGTATTTCTAGTCCCAATTTTGTGAGGAATCATACTGCTTTCCATGTGACTGAACCATTTGCTTGTAATGCTTTCTGACCTGCCTTCCTATATGCTCAATTTTACCTGCTAAAGGCTATGACATGATGGAAGTATGGACTAGAGTAAGATCACTGCTTAAAGACAAGATCTGGAAATGAGAGCAGAGGGAAGGTGAGGAATAGAACAATGTGACAGTAATATGGTGCTAATTTCATGAATGGGAGTGTATGGGTGGAGTCTAGCCTGTCAATCTGGAGACAGTCAATAAAACTTCTGTGTGGGCATGGGTTTCTCCTGAGAATTCTGAAAAATCTGGCCACATTTCCCCCTTGGAGGTGAGAGACTTATGACTCAGTCCCTTGGAGATGCTCTACTGACAAGACACAAGGCTGACTCCCTGTGAATCATCCAGGAGGAGAAGCCACGCAGGCGTACCTTGATGGAACCAGACCTCTGAAGCCAGAAAAGCCATGACTCCTGCCAGCACTAAGATGCTTCTATTGCCATAGGATACACAAGACTGCACCCACTGGCCTGTGATTATCCTGGTATCATTGCATGTGCTTTGTGAGTCTGAAGAAGACTTAGAGATAGGTATCGGACATATGGGCTTTCTTCTGACTTATGATCTTGGGCTCGACTGGGTTGGGATGTTTTCTTAATGTACAGTTGCTCTGATATATAAAACTCTTTCTTATACACATATGAGTGTTTATGAATCTGTTTCTCTAGTCTACCCAGACTGATGCAAGCAAGCTGGGACAAAAGTCTATGTACCTGTGTCATGACTATTGTGTTTGCTGTACTTTGTTGTGAATGAGACATTGAAAGACAGCAGGGTCCTGATCTCAGAGGTGAACTTAGGGGTTGGTACGATCATCAACCAAGTTCAGCCTCATTGCTGTCAGGTTCATTTCAACTCTACTTCCAACCCTCCTGTGACAGAGGCCAATTGTGCTCTGCAGTACTTTAAAAATATATTTTTTTTACTGTTATCTTTTCGTAAGCTGCTCACCAGGCTAAGTGGATTTCCACTAGAATAGCAGCCGAGCCAGGGACCATCAAGTCCACGTAACGGGCTCGCTTTCCCACTCACAGACTATCTGTGAGGTAGGACGGTAGCACAACGGTGGAGGAGCTGGTAAACTTCAAGCACGCCTCTTGCCAATTATGTTTCAGGGCAGATGCATTCCTATAAGTAAATAGAAAAGCGGATCTCATGGATGAAAAGCATCACACCAATGTATTTCTAAGCCAAACCGCAATGACTTTGAAGTACCTGCCATTGTGTTTTACGTCCAAGTTTGCAACGCTTTTATCCTTTCTGTGATTTATTCCTTCATTCGTCCACTCAGTTGTTCATCAGGCATTTGTTAGGTTCATGCTCCGTGTCGGGTACTGTGCTTCCTGTAGAGCAGCTTAGAATGGGGAGCCAGTGGATAACTGAAAGCAGCAGAGTCATGAACAAAAGGCTTTGCTTTTTTTTTTTTTTAAAGCACACATTGGAAGAACAGTTAGGAAGAGCAGAGACCATTCATGTGAAGAAAGGCTAGGCCTTGAACAAGCCTACTCTTGTCGGATATTAGTACCCGCAGGGACTGTTTCATCAGCAGATCCCTTACATCAGCACACATTTGAATCCCTCTTCAATAGACTGTTGTGTGTGCTGTACTTTGTTGTGAATGAGATAGCAACAACAACAAAAAGCAATCCTCATCCCACAATATGGGCCATTTGTTATCTTTGTCATCACTGTCAGTGACTGTCAGGTTGCAACTGAGAGCACTAGGTCTATGCGGTGGGCTGGGGAAGTCCTACACTATTAATTTATGTTTGAACTGAGCTATCCATATTGACCTAACGACTATCTAATCAAATGTCAACTTCACTGGAGTCTGCCTGCTTGTTGTTGTTTGTTGTTAGTGGTCACTGAGTCATCTCCAACCAAGTGTGACCTGAAGGATACCTGAAAAGAGCGTTGCTCAGTTCCGGTGGCACCTTCGTGCTTATCGGTATCTTTGAATCTGTTGCTTTGGCTCAGGTCCATTGGCTTCCTTGAGGGGTTCTCTGGTTTTCTAGGACCCTCTACTGTAACCAACCTGAGGTCATTTTCTAGCAGCTGGTTTTTTTCCAGATGACATATCCAAAGTCAGGAAGCTTGTGCAGCGTTGGTGAGCACAGGGGCCTTCCAAAGTGAGCTCCAGACTTGTCAGCCTGGCTTCAAAGGAGCATTCTGGTTGCATGTCTTCTAAGGTTGATTCCATACTCTTAATCAACACCTCGATTGGAGGGCACCAATGCTTCCTCTGTTTTCCCTTGTAAATGCCCAGCATGTTTTTTATTTTATTTTATTTTTTAGGCATCACTGCCCTCAGGTGGTGGGAGTAGGAGGCCCAGCCTTTGCTCCTGGGAGCTGGAATTGAACCTCCAACCCAGTGGGCCGCAGTCCCGCGCACAACCACTACGCCACCGGGGCTCAGCCAATGCACATCAAGCAATTGAAAAGATGGTGGCTCGGGTCTTAGTCCCCATCCCTCCTTTCTTTTGGCATGCTGGTTTAGCATGCTGCGTGCCCTTCCTTTATATTTCTCATGGGAGTGGTTGCAATGATTTATCTAGGTCATGCATGTATCTGCCGCTAATTGCCTGAACCCTTCCAGGACAGGCACTGGTCAAGCTCACCCTCCTACCGCCTGGGTTGTAATGCAGGCTAAAGACAAAGTCTCTGAAGCATGGGTGAATGGCTGTTGAGGAAGTTTATGGGATAAGTCTGATTCTTTTGCAGCAAAATGGGTGCCTTATGGCTCCTGTTCATTTTACTACTTCGGCCATGACACTATCTGGTCCAAATAAACAGTCAAAAGAAAACACACAAACCCAGCATATTTGTTGTTGTTAGCTGTCATTTAGTTGGTGCCCAACTCATGGAGATCCAGCACAAAAACACTGTCTGCTCATGCTCTTCCCAAGATCTGCTGCAGATCGGGTTGTGGCGGTCCATGGGATTTTAACTGTCTGTCTGCATACATAGGCCACCAGACATTTCTTCTGATCTTTGTCCGGCAGCTCTGCTGAAACTGGCAAAATGAGCATCACAGCAACACACAAACCCCCAGGGAGGGATGCGTGGTAGCAGCAGCCCTTGGGGTACACTGGACTAGAACGCAGGTCTCCCACCTGGAAGGGGAGAATTCTACTCCTTACTACAGTTTCACTGGAGAAGTATGTCTCCATACAACCGTGTCATTTGACAAGTGATTCTAGGCCTACTCTACAACCTGTGTGTTTAACAAATATATTTCACATTGTGGTTCTGTATAAGTTGGTATTTTACTTGTTGACAAAGATCCAGGATTGCAGCCTTCAGTATAGATTATGACTCAATATAAAGAAGACCAAAATCTTCCACCGGGCCAGTAGGCCACATCATGATAAATGCAGAAATGATTGAAGTTGTCAAGGACTTCTTGCTCGGATTCACAATCAATAGTCATGAAAACAACAGGCAAGTGATCGCACATACATTGCAATGCATACATCCGTTTCACAAGACCTCTTTAAAGTGTTGAAGAGCAAGGATGCTATTTGAGGACTAAGATGCACCTGGTCCAACCAGGGTATTTTCAATCACCTCATAGGCATGTGAAAGTTGCCCATTGACTAAGGAAGATCGAAGAATTGATGAATTTGGATCATGGTGGTTGCGAAGACTACCGAAAGTACCATGGGCTGTCAAAAGAGGACCCAGAGCTGTCTTGGAAAGAGTATAGCTAGGATGATCCTGGGAGGCAAGGATGGCAAGATTCGTTCATCTCATGTACTTTGGACATGTTGTCAGGAGAACCCAATCCCTGAAGAAGGGCATCATCCGTGGACAGGCAGCAGGGCAGCATGAAAGAGGAGGACTTTCAACAGTGGCTGCACCAATAAGCTCAAACAGGAGAATGATGGTGAGCACGACACAAGGTCAGGCAGTGTTTCCTTCTGTTGCACAGAGCTGATTTGATGGTACCTAACAGCAGATAACATTTCTGTACTCTTCATTTCCATGTCCAAGTGTCAGGGATATCTTGGCAATTGTTAGGCAATTTTAAAAGGATTAATTATAAACCTTTCCTAGAAAGATAACAGGCTTTAAAATTTTTTTAAATGATGCTTTTAATGATGACATGTTGAAAGCATGTTGGTCCAATAGGACATTTCTCTGCAATGCCATATAAGACAGCAAGTCTTCGTACAAGTTCCAGCTCTCTGCCTCTTTATCCTGATGAATTTTTTTTCTCTACAGTGCAGTCCATTGTGTATTTTATCCTATACGCATATCTAAGGAGCCCTAGTGGTGCTAGGACTTAGACATTGAGTTGCTAGCAGCAAGGTCAAGGGTTACTCCCCACTAGCCACTATGAAGGAGAACAATGAGACAGTCTTGGAAACCCTACAGCGAGTCACTATGCCTCCAAATGGACTTGATGGCAATGGGGTATATGAGTATATGTTTACTATTGTTGTTTGTTCACTTTCTGATCCCACCTCCACATGCATGTGCACACTGGAGCACCTGATCCAAGGGGCAGGAACTTCATTTTACTTACTATTCAAAAAAAATGTATACTACATGGATTAGAAACCAAAATGTTTTGGTTGAAAATCCAGTAGTGTTTTATTTATCAGGCAATGTACATTTCCCATATAAGTGTAATGTATTGTCAGCCCCCAATCTTTAAAATAAGAACAAAAAAAACCCACAACTGTTTTTAATGAGCCTTTTGTAAAAATATCTTGCACACTTCTAAAATTGAGCACCATTCAAAGACTTTGAGTGATTGACTATGAAGGTGACTTACAGAAATTCATGTTTATCTAAGTGACATCTCTAGAAATTTTTGCTGGTAGCAGGGCTGATTAATCCTTCTCTTACAACCCTTAGAATTTTAAATTCGTTGTGGTGCAGAATAGGCACAACAGCACATATGCCCCTTTCGTGGTTTCTAGAGATGCAGTTCAGGGACGCTGTGGCCTTCATCACCCTCCTTTTCAGGCTGCTTCTCCCCCATTGATGTAGACTCATTGTCCCCTAAGTTCATGATCTCATCTTTCAAGTTGCTATTGCCAAAGAGATGCTGTATGGATGGATCTGAGAAGAGCACAACGCTTAAGGGAGACACATTTTACCATGTGAGCCAGGCTATTGTTTGGTTTTGAGAGAGTTTCAGGGGTTACTTTGGGTTGGGGGACTACCCAGAGCAATCCTTCCAGCGGTTCTTCCAGCCTTCCTGAGTGCAGAAATCTGGGTGCGTGAGAACTTAGGGTAAAGTTCTGCATCTCCACATCCCTCCTCCCACCTTCATTTAGGATTCATCTGTGGACTCTTTGGTCAAGATGGTCAGGGGTGGAGGCTGGGGATCCTCAAATTCATCTGGTCTCATGGCAGAGGGGCACAGATTTCCCTTAAAACCATATGGACGGCCTCGGGGATGCTCCTGATTTTTCAGGTCCATGCCTGTGTTCTGGAATGGAGGGAGCCAAGGTGGGAGCTTAGGAGTCAATTGGAGTTACAGCTCAACACTTTGCTGGGATTTCATTCATCTGAGACTTCAAGAGTTCCTTTGAAATAGAATTCAGAAAAAATATTGGAATTTTTTGCTTCCCAAGGCTGTAAGATTATCCAAGATAATTATTATAGAAATTTAGCATTCACTCTGATTTAAAAAAAATCATTTTGAGAGCTCTTATAATGCTTACTACCATTCACACATCAATTGTAGCAGGCATATTTGTACACATGTTACTATCATTCCTTTCTAGACAGTTACCTTCTATTAAGCCCTTGGTATCAGCTTTTTCCCTCCTTCTCCCCCTTGTGGCCCCCTGAAGGATTATAAATTATTTTTTCTATGTCTCACACCGGCCACTGTCTCCCTGCTCCCATGGTTTCCATTGTTCTTTCCCCTGGAGGGTGTGCGTGATCGTGTGTCAATTAGTTCCCCCTTCTTCCCCTCCTCCCCTCCGAATCTGGGATTTCTAAGGAGACATTTATCTAGAGAAAATGAATTTAAGACTCTAAAGCTTAAGTCTGAATAGAATTAAATGTTACATAACTCTCCTGATTTACACACATGAGCATTCTACTTAGGTTCAGAATTTGTAAAATCTTAAGGCTTCACTTATTAATAAGTGAATGGATTGCTATAGGGATTCAATCAATAATCTCATGTATCATAATTTTTTCTATTAAAACTATGCTTGTTCTGTTTACATTATTTATTTATTTATTATAAACCACACAAACTTTCCTTAAACCTGGCTATATAACTATAATTAATGTTGGCACTTTCAATAACAAAAGTTACAACTTGATGAGTGTGAAATTTAATTAAAAAAAATTTTTTTTTGGGGGGGGGGCATCACTGCTCTCCGGTGGTGGGAGTAGGAGGCCCAGCCCCACTGCTGGAATTGAACCTCCGTCCCAGTGGGTTGCAGTCCCGCGCACAACCACTATGCCACTGGGACTCAGCCTGATGAGTGTGAAATTTTAGGTGAAGCTTGATAACTTAAACTAATCATGATAAAAACACCAACTAATCATTCAATAAAACAAGCAAATATACAATGTTCTTAGAGAGAGAGAGAGAGAGAGAGAGAGAACTTGCCTTGAATCAGATGTCTCTTGATTGGCAAAGTAAGGGAAGATAGTAATTCATTTCAAAGCTGGATTAGGGCTTCCATGGCCTACTGGAAGACAGGATGCAAGCTTTGACCCTTTCTGTTACTGGAGGAAGAAAACTGAAATTGTCACTTGCTCATTTGAAGGGGATCAGTTTGAAATGGACAAACTTACTGCAGGCTTTCAAGTTCCTTCCAGTAAGCATTCTGCTTGAAGTATCTGAAATGAGAAATACTGGTCTCTTCTCTATTATAAATGGTGGAGGGGCTGCTGCAGCTTTGTCTATGGGTATTTTGAAAAATGTGTTGATGCTCTTCTGTTTCCAGAAAAGGAGTAAAAAAATTTCAGCTTAGTTTTATAACATGTCTCTCTGGGTGAGACAATACAAGAGAAGGGAATCGATGTTTACTGAGCTCTTGGCCTAATTCTGAAGCTTTCTGCACTTTATCATGAGCTCTGAATCCTCCATGGCTATTAGCTGGGATTGACTGGAAGGGAGGGACACCTCAAGTGAAGCCAGGTATATTGGGATGGGTATTTCTGTTTTTAGGAAGCTTCTCTGATAATGTTCATTTTAAATTCAAAGTGGTTTGCTTATTTCAAGTAAATAAGTCGGCCTCTATGATCAATAAAAATCATGTTTAGGATTAATTTAATTCAAGGCACAGCAAGCTAGTTTACAGGGTAGTTTGTTTATGATGGATTCTATTTAATTTTAATCTGCACATAACATTTTGAACTCTCTTCTAAAATTCTCACCCTGCTCTCTCTATATCTGTACTCTGCGGGTTTTTACAAACTTTGGATTGTAAAATTCTTCAACTCTGATTTCTTCAACTCTGAAATTTTTACTCCGATTCTGTCTTCCCATCTTCCATCTTTTCTTGTCTTTCATAACTTCTCTTAGATGGGTAATGGGCTTTGGAGATTGCGTCTTCTTGTCTTCTGCCTGGTGTTCATGAAGAACTTCATTGGCTTCTGCTTCCACCAAGTCTGTTCTTCCCCATTGTCTGTCCTGCTCAACCGCTAATGAATTTTCAATTTCAGAAATCGCTTCTACATTTCAATGCTTCCTCACTGACTTTTAAAAAGTATAAATGGTTGTATTGAGGTATAATCCAAATGTCATGCATGTCAATAGTTCAATGTTATCAAGAAGAACTGTACAGCCATGACCATTAATACTCCATGCTGTTAGCTTCCATTTCCCTCCACCCCCTCTGCTGTACTCCCAAAGAGCCATTCTTTTGGTTACTTTCTGTATAGAGTCACCCATCCTGGATTTCATATATGGAACAACATACAGAAACAAACAGACAAAGAGTAAGAAAAGCTAAACACCTCACTGTTTCTCACAGGTGCAATAGCCTTTTAAATCTTGCTGAATAAAATCAATAGAAGTTATCTTCTGTTTCATTTATTAACTTTATTTCCTTGATATGACTCTTTTTGGAGGGGGTTTGGGTTGGATGCTTCTTGTTGAAGCTCTGCTTCTCTTGACTGCTCCATTTGCCTGGTCATTGCTCTGTGGGACAACCGCGGCCTGTCTTCCAGGACGGTCAAGGTGTAGGGCATGCTGTCTGGAGAGAGTGGAGGCTCCCTGTGGGTTCTGACGGTCAGTAGATACTAGATTCTGGTTTGCTTTTTTGGCCCAAGGATCTCCACTAACTTTTTTTTTTTTTAGCCACAGCAAACACTATCACTGCCTGATATGTAGTGCAAGCTGGAAGGGGATGTTCCTTATTGAATTATCCTGTCCCAGGACTTTCTCCTTCTCTTGTATCCTTTGACTCTGTCTTGGAATATCCTTAGTTATCCCTTCTGCTGGATTTGCTGTGGGATGTAGTTTCCTCTGATTTTTCAATCTCTTAGTGTAGGTGGGGCTTCTTTTATATATTTCAAGTTCACTTAAAGATTCTTAGAGTATTGATTATCTGTTTCCTTATTTCTCTGTGCTGTTAGGCTTCTCTTCCTTTTAAGATCCCTCATGGGACATCTGAGGTGGAAACCAAGGTCCAAGCACGTGCCTAATCCACCAACTTGATCCAATTTTACTTACTTTCTTTATATGTGTAGTCTTCACTGATGATCAAATAATAGACATGCAAGAAAATTTCAGAGAATGTAGGGAGAGAAAGTGCAAGCTGTTTTTGTGTACGATGTCTCTAAGTCTGCCATAGGAGTTTAGCTGGAGCTGAAGTGAGGGTTTTCACTCGCTTTCTAACTGACAGCATCTAGCTTCCCATGCCCTTCTCCCCTTCTGGTCCCATCATTCTTCCAACGCTGGAGGCTGCCTGCTCGGAGCACTCAGGCATTCAGAAGTGCAGGAGAACCAACATGGATGAGATTATGATAAGTGGGCAGCGCTTGACTCGCAGAGGGCAGAGGTCCGTCTCTCACTCTTCAGAGAGACAAGGCAAGGAGGCACTCTCCTTCCTTCAGGAGCTCTCTGCAGAATGGATTCCTGTAGCTCACAACTACGGCCCAAGACCCCCAAACCAACCCACTGCCCGCAAGGCGATCCCACCTCCTAGCACCCATCTAGTTCCCCGCAGGATAGAACAGAGCTGACTGTGGGGTTTCCAGAAGGAGCCCTAGCGGGGGTAGTGGTTCTGTGCTGGGCTGTGAGCTGCGTGGACGGCGGGCAGATTGAAACCCCCAACAGCTCGGAGGGAGAAAGACTGGGTTTT